>JAQNCA010000012.1:163802-176493 GCA_029783725.1 Acanthurus tractus
CAACACTTTTGACTGCCTGCCACATGTCTTTGCTGTTGTTGGTGTTGAGGTCTCTCTCTAGTCTCTGCTGATGCCTTCGCTTTGACTCCTTGATGCCAGTTCTCAGACTTGCTCCGACAGTGTTGTAAGCTTCTTTGTCACCTGACTTAAAAGCAGCTCTTTTGGCTCTAGATAGAGCTCTTACCTCTCCATTCATTCAGGCTTTCCCATTAGGGAATGATTTAACTGTCCTTATTTTTACCACATTATCAGCATATTTGCTGATGTATGATGTCGCTGATGATATGTATTGTTCAAGGTCGATATGGTTCTCCTGAGTAGCAGCATCTTTTAATCTGCTGTATGCATCATGGCTGCATACAGCAGGACACGGGCCTGAAAACCATATTTTGACCTTGTTAGTTATGGATTTCTTTGACACTTGTTCTGTTAGAAGAAAAAGTGTACATAGTCGGTTGTCTTACTCTGTATACTCTGCACTTTAGGAAATGTTATCTTACTACAGTACACGCCCATTATGAAGATGTTCATTTTCCCTGTATTTTTCCACCCATGTAATCCCGCCTACACAACATTTCAACTTGTTATAAATAAAGGAACAAGGAACTGCTCAGCGCCTCTCTGCCACAGCGCTGCCTGAGCAGGGTGCCCTTTGTACAAAGCAACACTTGTCGTTGTCTCTCATTTGTGTGCCTTGATCCCGCAAGTTGGGAACTTTTCTCCCAACAGCAACTGCGGCAGTCGCCGAGGCAAAACCTCGGACATTGGAGGAGTTCGGTGAGGCCATGGAGAACAATTTCCAGACAGGGATTCTGGACCACCATCCGGTGTCTCAGGAAGTAGAAGCAGTGTACTGTAAACACTGTGGTTGGTGACCTTGACATCCTCAATCCCACCGACACCTTTCCACCTTCTTCTGAGGAAGCAGGGCCTGGGGATAAGGGAGTGGGCTGTCCCATCTCTGGGGCGGAGGTAGCCGAGGTGCCGGAGTTCCTCAACGCCCTGGATGTTTTTGGGCCCTCGTGGTTGACAGGCCTCTGCAACATTGCATGGACATCGAGGGCAGTGCCTCTGGATTGGCAGACCAGGGTAGTGGTCCCTCTTTTTAAGAAGGGGGGCCGGAAGGTGTGTTCCAACTACAGAGTGCCTCAGCCTCCCTGGTAAGGTCTATTCAGGGGTACTGGAGAGGAGGGTCCACTGGATAGTCAAACCTCAGATCCAGTAGGAACAATGTGGTTTTCGTCCTGGTCGTGGAGCTGTGGACCAGCTCTATACCCCAAGCAGGGTCCTCGAGGGTGCATGGGAGTTCGCCCAACCGGTTCACATGTGTTTTGTGGACTTGGAGAAGAAGTACGACTTGTTCAGGTGAGGGTTGGACCCCACCAGGGCTGCCCTTTGTCACAGATTCTGTTCATAAATTTAATGGACAGAATTTCTAGGCACAGCCAGGGCATTGAGTTGGTCATGTTCGGTGACCTCAGGATTGGGTTACTGCTTTTTGCAGATGATGTGGTCCTGTTGGCTTCATCAGGCGGTGATCTTCAACTCTCACTGGATCAGTTGGCAGCTGAGTGTGAAGAGGCCGGGATGAGAATCAGCACCTCCAAATCCAAGTCCATGGTTCTCAGCCGGAAAAGGGTGGAGTGCCCTATCCAGGTCGGGGATGAGATCCTGCCCCAAGTGGAGGAGTCCAAGTACCTTCTTGTTCACGATTGAGGGAAGGATGGAGCGGGAGATTTACAGGCGGATCGGTGCAGCATCTGCAGTAATGCGGACTCTGCACAGATCTGTCGTGGTGAATAGGGAGCTGAGCCAAAAGGCAAAGCTCTCTGTTTACCGGTCAATCTATGTTCCTACCCTCACCTATGGTCATGACTTTGGGTAGTAATCGAAAGAACAAGATCGCGAGTACAAGCAGCAAAAATGAGCTTCCTCCATAGGGTGGTTGGGCTCTCCCTTAGTGATAGGGTGAGAATCATCGGTCATCCAGGAGGAGCTTTGAGTAGAGATGCTGCTCCTCTGCGTTGAGAAGAGCCAGATGAAATGGCTTGGGCATCTCATCAGGATGCCTCCTGATGTATCCCTGGTGAGATGTTCAAGGCACGTCATACCATAAGGATTAAACTACCCAGGATATACTGTAAAGATGGCAAAGTGACTGCCAGAAGTTAAAAATGAATCAGGAACATAATCAACTGCCACGCTTAAAAAGCATTTATGTCCAAACTGATTCCTCAGCCTGAGAGCATCACTTCTGATGTAAACTGCTCAATTAAATGTCTTACCAAAACATAAATGCCTTGTTTTGCCTTGTAGAGCATCACTTTTATCCTTTTGGTAATGTGTGTGTATTGCCCACTAATCCCCTGCTCAGAGTGAGTCACAGGGCAGACAGAGCAGAGCTGCAGCAGTAACAGAGCAGAGAAATACTGAAAATATTGTAGAAAACCTTCTGAAAAGTACCACAAACTTGATCAAATCTTACACAAAATATCATATTTTAGAAGGCTTTTTCCTCCTCTTTCCATTGGCACAGATTTGAAAGCTGTCAGACTTACACTTTAGACTGTAGGGGCCTGAGTTTGACATATGTGCCTTTTTGTTCTCATTGAGTTGACTGGGAAGACATAGAGAAGCCCTCCAACTTTGAGGGCTTTTAAAATCCAAACGATTCGAGTTATTACAACCGTTCGCTGCCATTTTCGCTTTTGTAAAACGTTTGTTCTTAGCATTTTTAAATGCAAATAGCCGAGAGCCTGTTGATTTTAGTCTAGGGGTGTCAGTGCATGATTTGTAGGTCTTGATGAGTACTACAATTGGGCTTTGTCCCGTCTCTCTACGACATTCCTGTGGGCTACAGTTTCCATTTTTCTGTGCTGTAGTTGGCTATTTCTACACTTAGGTGGCGCTGCAGAGCACATTTTTGTACTGAGGGGGTCAGTTTTTCCATTCTATGAAATTATTAGCCAGTCCTGATGTGCGTGCCAAATTTGGTGAGTTTTTGAGCATGTTAAGGGGGTCAAATTAAGCTTTGAAGAGGCTTATAAGTGAAAAATCTGGCCGTACATTGCATTTTCAGATTTAAATAGCTGAGTTCCTGTTGATTTTAGCTTAGGGGGTGTTGCACGGGATTTGTAGGTACATTTGGGCTTTTGTTCCGTCTCTCTATGACATTCCTGTGGGCCGCAGTGGGCATTTTAGTGTGCCTAGGTGGCGCTAGAGAGCACAATTTTGGACTGAGGGGGTCAGTGTTTCCATTTTATCAAATTTTTTTGCCGGACCTGATGTGCGTGCCAAATTTGGTGAGTTTTTGAGCATGTTAAAGGGGTCAAATTAAGGTTTAAACAGGCCGTAAAATAATAATAAGAATAAGAAAGAAACAGTACAATTACAATAGGGCTTTGCACCACCTTCGGTGCTCGGGCCCTAATAAGAAAGAAACCGAGCAAAAACAATAGGGCCCTTTCCCGCGATGAGCATCAAGCAGAGCCACAGCAGAAGGCACAGCTAAGATTAGAACTTAAACCAGCTTAATGCTGTTCCTTCAATGCCAATTGACAACCCAGTTCCAGTCTGCGGAAGAATAAGGTGATCAATCGTGTCAAATGCAGCTCTAAGATCTAACAGAACAAGTACAGAGACAAGTCCCCTGTCCAACAAAAGATCATTAGACCCCAGGATTAAGAGTTGGCCTTTTAAGAAGAGGTTTAATAACCGCTACTTTAAAAGACTGAGGTACATACCCTGTTGATAAGGAAAGGTTTATCATATTTAGAAAAGTATCAACAAAGGGCAAACTTTCTTTAAGCAGTCTAGCTGGGACAAGATCTAGGAGACAGGTGGATGGTTTAGAAGAAGATATTGTAGTGGTCAATTGTGGAAGGTATTTCACAGAAGATCTGTCTAGTTGAGAGATCTCTTTACAAATTGATCAGATGACAACCGACAAAGACATCATAGCTCCTTGTAGCTCACTCTAAATACAACACAAAAAATCTTGAGCGATCACACTTAAGGTAAACACGTCTCAAAATTATACAACTACTTGGAATATCAAAGGCAGTCCTCTGCAGTGTACCTACACTTGTGAACCCTTACCCTACTCCCGACCCGAACCATCTACAAAAGACAAAATTACTTTATCCAATACCATATACTTGATGGATTAGCTGACTATTAAAAGGATCATATTTCAGTGCAGTCAGTTATTGGTGTTGGTTGTTTTTAAAGCAGTTAGGGACAGCACAGTGACAACGTCTACAACTGCACTGTTATGGTCTCTTACCTGTGGAGGAAGAAAGTTACTTTGTGAGAGGGGTCAACCTAGCACAGTGAAGTTTTGGGGCTGAGCTCCATGGAGAAATCCTGTAGTTACACATAGATGGCTTTACACATTTGTAAATATCAGAACTGTAACAAAGTCACAAAGTTCTCTGAGCTCTGAAACATGCTTCAACTTTCATGTAAAATCTACTTATAACTTCAGAGTTGTTGCTGCACATCTGCATTCTTTAAATTCCAAAATTCGCAGCTTCCTTGGTATCCACAGGCCAAAGCGGTTTTCAGAAACTGAAGTAGAGCTCCACCACTGCTCCTGCTCCTTCACCTTGCTAGATACACTTTTAAAATTGGTGATTGAGGACAGCACCTCGGATCCAAGGATTAGTGCCATCTTGTCTCAGACTTAAGTAAAAATGGCAGATTACACCCCTACAATTTTCTTTCCAGAAATTTCTCCCCTGTGGAAAGAAATGGCGAAGTTTATGTCAGATAATGGCAGAATTTTGAAAGGCTTTCTATAACATTTTTGTGAGAACAGTCAATCTGCCCTCTGAGCATCATTCTCAAACAAATGGACAAACACAGAGATTTAACCAGAAACTGGAGATGAGGATATCTTGTCTTACCTCCCATAGCCCTACCTCCTGGAGCAAACATATTATTTCGGTTGAGTTTGCACATAATATGTTATCTTGTTCCTCTCCTTCTTTCAAGTGTCCCTGTGCTATATACCCACAAAGCTGGCTATCTGCTTAATTGGTTCATTCTGTTTGTAATTTCAGATACTGTTTGAAGTGTGCAACCTACAAAAGGCAAGAGCAATTATGGTTGCTACCATCTTTTTGCATTTTGTAACTTCAAGTTTATGAAGTTATCACTGTGGTAACATGTGATATTAGAGTAAACTTACTCACCATTAACTATCTGCTTATTAGCAAAGATATTGGTAGCATATTAGCTCTTTAGTCACTGTAAAGTTATGGGTTACATATTTAAAGACATGGTGAGTCTGTTGAGATGCACAGGGTCTGTTCTTATTCAGTCGTAGAAGAACAAAGCTAGCACAAATAGAAACACCTGTTTTTATTGTAAGATTAAAGGTTTTATCACTGGGTGATATTTAATGGGGAAAATCTGACCTTTTTACCTGTCTATTTCTTTCAAATTGTCCCTCAGCAACATTTATTTCACTCTACGTACACAATTTTTGGACCAAATTATAGAAAAACTCCTGAAGGTCACCCACATGTAATTATTGCTTCCTGTGTTATTTCTGATTTTAAAATTCCCTAGTTCTTTTCATTGCTCTTGTGACCACATTTTCAAAAACCACAACTTTTAAATTACATGTTTGCATTCAGCTTCATCCCCTTCATCCCAGACACTCACATAAATGAATTTGATTGACTGAACTGTATGTTCAACTACTTAAAGAGGTACTCCACCAAAAATACACACTTATATACAGATATACATTGACACACATGTGCAAACACACATCCACCCATGCGCACACATGCACACACACCCAAACACACTCAAAAACACATGCACAGACAATTATACCATTATTGTTGTTACTTTTACTATATACATAGCAGTATGGTGGGGATGGTTAAGCATAAGGAACACTAAAAAGCCTTAGTGAATAATTAAAATGTTTCATAAGGCCAGCTTTGTGCTGATCAGGCAAAATGAATGATTTAAGACCAGAAAGGAGGTGTGGGTCCATTTTATTTAAAAAGAAAAAGAAAAATATAATAAGATAAACTCAACATCATCTGAAAAGGAAAAGTACAGTGAGTGTAGAAAGGATGAAAGTGTTAAATGTACAGCAGAAATCATTTTAATAATTCTTACTTAAATAACAAAATAGATCTTTCTTCAAAAATGTTTTAGTGAGACCTTCCACTACTGTACTCTACACCAATCAGCTACAATGTCATGTATAAAAGAAAAATATATGGCTCTTTATGAAATAATTTATCTCTAACATTTGCAAGAAACAGGGAGAGAGGAAAAGAGAGGGAGGGAGAGAAAGTGGTTGCTCTAATTAAGTACTAGAATAGTTTAAGTGATTTTATAAGTCTTACGTTCACAGATTTTTAAATCATTGAGGGTTAGTCTGATTTTCATCAATTTTTTTAAACTGATGTCCCGAAGTAATCATTAGGTAACCAATGTTGAGGTCACTTCTTATCAAAATTATGATAATGAACTATTTAAATGCAAGTATTTTATAAATAACTTTATCCAAATAACAGATACAATAAAAATACAATCAGCATCACATTACCTCTACAACATAATTGTTATTGTAACATTTTTTAATTGACATTATGTCAAGAAAGTGTGGTTTTAATAAATGTTTTATTTTCTACTGTCTACAAATATTAACAAAGTTTTTTTCAAGTTTATTATACAGTAAGTGCAGTTTGTGACCTGGGAGGAACAAAATTGAAATAAAGTATCATAAACTATTCTTGGAGGCAAAGTTGCACTGTTAGAAATCATTTCACTGGCTGAATTTTACCTTACTATGTGAGGCCAAATCATTTTTTGCAACTAAATTTTTTCCTCTCTAAAACTGCCTTTGTTTAGATGTCCCCAAATTTGTGTCCACAGGCACTATGGCCAAGCTCAAATAATGTCTGTAGATATCAAATTGAAACCTCTCAGAGAAATAAGTATATACATCAAATATGAAGAAAGACAAACAGAAGAACAACACTGTAAACATTTTAGAAAAAACAAACATAAAAGTAAAAAAATAAATAAATACAATATTTATTTCAATTTTAGTTTCTAAGTCTGTGAGTTAATTATTGTTCACTTTGTTGGAACTGGTTTCAAGTGGTTCAACTGGTTCTAAATGTTGGTCTGCATGCTCAGTCTCAGCTAAATTAAAATCAATCAAAGCCCATAATTTATGTGTACTGAATGGCACATATACATATGATATTGTGTGTAGCTTAAATTCTTTGAAAAAAACTATTAATTAGTAAAATGTGAAAAATATATTCTGTAACTTCTTCTTTCTGGATGTCAAGCCTGGGTCAAATATCTTAGTGTTAATAAACTACCAAACAACAGAAGCTAGATGTTGCATCTACAAAAAGAACTTGTCTGTTGGCAACACAGAAATATTTGGCAACCAATTTACTGTCACCTAAACTTCAGTCTTCTGCCCTTTGTTCCTGACAGAAATGACATTTTAGTCAATGTAAACATATTATAACAAATGGATTAATATGAGAGTTATATAGCTCTGCAGAGTGTTTTTATATGTTAAGATAGCTCATGATTTTTCGCTATCACCATTCTTTCTGCCTATAATGACTGTGAAGTTATCCCCTCTAGAAGTGACTTTTTCTACAGTAACAGTATGCAACAGTCTGGTGGCCTATATTGCTAATTTAGTGTGTAGGCAAATAGCATTCATTGAACAGGTTCCAGTGTATCACAAAAAATAAAAATTCTCTGTGTCTATGTGCACATCAACTTGATGTTATAAATAATTATTCTACAGTCATTCACTGCAAATTGTAGACAGGTTGCGTTATGCTGATGAATAAAACTGAGCTCTAAACAAGAAAACCTAATAAATGTAAACTTATTAATATTTTGAGAAATGTGTATTCAATCTAAAAAGACATCATGCTGTGTTGGCAGTATATATGAAGAGGTGAAACTCTATAGGTCCCACATTACAATACGTTTAAGGTAAACCCACAGAATTCACCAACTGTGAGTGCATTGTGAAGGGGACAGCCCTATTTTTAAAGGGTATGAAAGTGATATGATTGGGTATGACTGTCACAGTCTTCTCATTCTTTCTGATTACACCCCTGTGTAATGTGCGAGTGTAATCTATGTGCTGGCTAGGTTTTGTTAGCAGATGGTAACCAGCGTTAGGGTGAATTACCATTATGACAAAGCAATGGAAAGAACAGACCTGATCTGAGAGGTGATGTATTGTATATGCAACATGCTATCATTTGTTAACACAGAAGCATTATTATTTAGTTTTTTAAATATCAGGGTAATTGACAGTTCTGTTTAATGTGATACCAATAGTGATGCCCCACCCTATCGAATGCACTAGACAAGGAGCACTTGACTGAAAGCCATAAGCTTCTGGGTTAAAAAAGAGCCCTTTATGTTAGTTTCAGTTACAACAGACTTTTGATAAATTTATATTTTAACAGGAAATGTTAATTTTTAAATAGGATACTGTCTGAAGTAGGACTTTGTAATTGTAATTGTCTATTGTAATGTAGTATTTATCATGATCTATCAAACTGGATTTGCTGTCACACCAGCACTTTTGCTGTTCTAAGCCTCTCTCATGCATATGTATACAAAAAAAAGGCCAAGGCTACCATGTGAATTCGGCATATACCTGGCAGATCTCATTGTCTCAATGTCTTAATGCCACTATAAGTTGGATATTGACGTTTCTGGCATGATACTATGTGAAGTTACTGAATGTGTCACTGGAACAATGTACCTTTCTGATAAGCACTGCATTATCTACAGCAACAGTTTCAGTAGCACATCAGTAGGCATAGAAAAACCTTTTAGCATGATGAGTAATACCTTCTGCAAGACATCAGTAATAAAGTAAAAAAATAGCAGTGTGCTTTGCATATGGAACAGCTATTGTGGAAAAAAGTCCAGGGTGCAGATAACAGGCTTTGAACATAAGCCCCTCTTTGAGATTTGGGTCTGGGTAAAGTAAATGTCCACTCAGTTTGGGGTCATATTGACCTTAGTTTATGTGAACTCAGTGGAATTTAGAGCAGATAAGTGACTTCTATGTGTTTGGGTCTGTGGGGTCAATACATTTGATTATAACAGTCATTTTGCTCTGCTCTGCTATAGCAGGACATGACAGTAATGAACCAATCTTTAAGTCCAGACCTGAGCAACAATTTAATGTCTGATTTGGTGTCAAATAAAAGAGAAGCAAGATAAACTTTAAGACCTGTACACCGATCACAAACAAGTATTCACTATCAACATTTGCTTGTGAAGTGATTGGTAGCCCTGATCTTTCATAGGGCTCTTGTTCATATGTTCAACTTCAGCTTGTAGTGTTGTCATTAGGGCTGAAAAGTCTTAATAGACATTTCAATTGTTTAAAGATAGTTTACCATAAAAAGAGATGGAATTAGTCGGGAAGTTATTTAGTTAATATAGTCTAAAGTCTATGGATATAGATTGATTGAGAGAAAAAAAATGAGAAAAAAGAAAATTGAGAAAAGACTTTTCTCCTGCAATCCATAGTAGTGAACATTATTTTATGTTACAATAGTTTCAGTCCAAAAAAATCTGAACAACCTCAGGCTCCTTTAGCCCCCTGTTAAGTAGTGTTGCATGCAATACTTCAAATATGCATGAATAGAGAAACATACAGTAACATGTGTGCTATAGGTTTGCAGTATGTTCCTGACAATACCTCAACTTTTCCTCAACTTTTATTTGTTTCAAAGTAAAATTACCAACATACCCCATAGTTATTAAAAAATATGTAGTTTGCCTGTTCTTAGTTGTTTATCAACCGCTCAATGTAATTTGAATTAGGCAACAGTAGATTTATGAATGCTAGATATTGTTACTATCTCACACCCTCATTCCACATCCTGTTCTCTCGTACCTATATATATGCATTGATGTGAAATGTACTGTACACTGTCAGTGCATTTGTTCTTTGAATCAAATCCAAAATAGTGACTACTAAGTTGCATCAATAATCATGCAATCACGCAAAATCTAACATTTCAAATACTTATGTGTTTTCCAATATTTGGCATTTCCAAAAGGTATATTTAATAATATGCTAAATATTAATTATTCTTAATATTTCACAAATAAAAAATATGTGAAGCAAAAAACTGTTTCATCTAAATTAGGGAATAAAGAAAATTTAGAAATGAAGTAAATTTCATTAAGTTCTATTAATTGGGTTTTTAGTCAATATTCAAAAGTTGAATTAGAGGTGAAGTGACCCTCGCCATGATGGCTCCTTTAGTAAGTTTGCACTTTATGTTATGAGTTGTCTGGATTGTCTTCTGCAGGTCCAGGTCCAGTCATCTCTTGCTGTCTGTACATGAAGGTGAGGAGAAATAGAGCCACATCATAAGAGCACCAATAGGCTGTGTGTGAGGTCACTGCTGACCAATAGCGGCTCTCCACCAAACCCTCCCGCAGTTCAAAGTCGATGCGTCTCTCCAGTTCCACTGCAACAGAGAAAATGACAGATCAGTGTCAAACTACAAAAACTGTAAGAAAAAGATATTTTCCTTACTACAGTAGTTTTGAGTACTGGTTAACTTCTGTTATGTTGTCCAGAAAGCTCACAGCTGTTACATCTGTGATAGCACGATCAGTTTACATTATGCAAGGTATGTACTTGGTCTACTGCTTAGATAAATGAGAGATAATCTATCATCACCATCATCATCCTTTTAACTTTGCCAGGGGGGAATCTACAAAGAAGCAAGGGGGGGTGTAACTGCCCCCGACTGTAGAGCCCCCTATGCACCCCAAGCTTTTGGCAAGAAATTATTGATGTCAAAACAGGAGGAAAGAGAAGAGAAGAGAAGAAGGGAAATGAAAAAGGAGAAGACAGTATGCTGAAGAGACCAGGAGGGTCAGAGCAGGAGAAGGCCACACAAGGAAGGGCTTAGGAAGTAAGTGAAGAAGAAGGGGTTAAAGAAGAAATTAATGTGAGGGATGAAGAGGAGGCAGGGAGTTATGGCAGGGGGGCAGAGGGTCCTACTGCAGTTTCAACAGGACCACATGGTATGTCATGTAACCAAGTAGTTTTTCTGCAAGGTAGCCTACTTTTACTTTGAGTATTGTCTGCTATTTTATACCTCTACTCCACTTTAGCTTTAAAAATGTGCTTTTTGCAGGGAAGAACTTTTACTTGTAGTGGAATATTTTCATTTAGATATTAATACTTCTAGAGAGCTGTGCATTCTTGTTTGGTTTGAACACTGGGCTTTTTCTTGATGTGTTTTAAGAAAACCTAGGTAATGTTTTGATACAAAATTTCACAGTATGTGTACCTTATATATACATCATGTTAACAAGTTTCGCTTCCTCAGTCTTATTATTATTATTTTTTTTTATAAGCCTCAGCCACTTAACTGTGTGTAGAACTGACCCTCCAGGTGATATGATTTCACAAAGTGCTGCCTGCTCTGTGGACAGTGTTTGGATACCACACTTTTATGTTGCTGTCACAAGTGAAACTGATTTAAGTCTGTAAGAGTTCAGTGCTAAGAATAAGGAGATTTTGAACCGAACCAGACAGAACCAGAGAAAAACTGAAAACAAAGGAATATAGAAATGTGAGAACTTAAAACTCACTGATAAAAAGGGTAGGTAAAAAGGTATGATTGATTGTGACTGTCCGATATCTCACTGCAGCTACTTTATGACACTTTCTCAACAAAAGCTCAGAACTTACATGGGGTGCTGTCCATGATAGCTGAGGATGACTGGGACATGGCAGGCTCAACCTCCCTCCTCTCTTCCTCTATTTGTTTGTCATTCTCATTGCTCTCTGCCACCATGACTCCTTCCTCTCCTGATGTCACATTTTCTCCTTCAGAGACTCCACCTTCAGAGTCTGATGGCTCCTCCTCCATTCCACCTACCTGGCCACTGGAACGGGAAAAGCGGGAAAACAAAATTCCTCCAATTCCCTTTCCAAGACTAGCAGCACCTGAGGACAGGATAGGACGATTTATAGAACATATAAAATCTTTTCAGTTATGTCTACTCAGTAAAATATGCCAATAGAAATCTAGTATATATATGTTAAAATATTTAACCTAACAATAGGCCCAGTTGCAGGTATTAAGGTAGGCCCTCTGATAGGCATTTGTGACCAAATTCAGCTGTCCTGCTGTAGTCTAGCCTCGAGCCCCCACACTTTATCATTATCAAACATTTCAAGGGAGATTTCCTCAGAGACCATTAGCTTTAGGATTTGCATATTTGCTTTAGACAGAAGACTTCTTGTTGTCACTTTAATTTTCTTTGTGAGAAAATTAAAGTGCCATCTTGATAGAGATCAATATGGCACTTGTAACTGTAAGCCATCTTATTCACTGTGGGAGTTTTCCTCCTTCATCATGGTTGGAGTTTACATCCCGCCCCACAACCAACGTGGGTGAATCACTGCAAACTCTCGCCAAATGATTAAACGGCTTTGAAGCGAAACACCTGGACTCGCTTTTTATATTCATGGGGGACTTAAACAGAGCAAGATTAAATCATGAACTTCCAAAATACAAACAGCACATCAGTTGTCCCAACAGAGGCAGCAACACACTGGACCACTGCTACACAGTTATTAAAGGAGCATACCACTCTGTCCCCCGGGCAGCTTTGG
>JAQNCA010000012.1:189065-200312 GCA_029783725.1 Acanthurus tractus
ATCTTCCAATTTCAGTCCGGGAGGCAGACACCCTCCCCACATTTAAGAGTAGGCTTAAAACCTTCCTTTTTGATAAAACTCATAGTTAGGGATGGCTCAGGCTCACCTTGGACCAGCCCCGAGTGATGCTGCTAAATAGGCTTAGGCTGCTGGGGGCTTGTGCCTGATACAAAAGATCCAGAATTCCTAAATAAGAGAGACAGACTGAATGCTTTTGGCCCCTGTTATATGTTAGTGTTTTTAATTTTTGCATAATGTCAAACAAAATAGTAATCATATTTGGGCTAAAAAAAAAAAGCCTTCATGATGAACAAAGCACTATGTTAGCAAACTCCAGTGCTACTTGTTATAGTTTTTTAAAGTTTTGCTGCAATATTCCATCATGCATCTTCTAAGGTAAAGCTGTCTTTTTGTCGGCAATTAACAACATTAACAAAGTTAGAAAGACATGCTCTTTGTTTTGACATAATGCATCTGACAGTCCTCTCTACAATAATCTGTACATTGTTACCTGTGATTTACGCTTCAACATTCAAAAGTTTACCAGTTAAATGGAAGAATTACCTTACTGTTACTGCAAAGCTATCTACTAGGAATGTGTGTTTGCATTTACTCAGTTGGTCAGCACAGTTCTCCATCAACTACATCAAGTAGTTCCATTAAAGGCTGTTCACTGTTAGGTTTATCGATTATCCACAGTAACAAGAATGCTCCTCCTGGTAAAAGATTTTGCTGCTGGCTTTTCTAATGTAATTTTGGGTTCAGAACCATCATCCCAAAAGTGCCTTAATCTACACTCACCCAGCCCAATATGCCAGCCTCTACTTGACCATGAATGACAAACTTCCTGACATGAGGCAGCAGTTGAGGCTAGGAAAAAATCATGTCCGGCACCCACACAATCAGCACTGGTGCTCCACAGTCCTCTCTTCTTTGCAATTCTACCTCTATACAAATGACTGCACCACAGGAGTCTTATCTGTTAACCTCCTTAGGTTTGCAGATTTCATCAGAATCATACGAGATGATAATGTGTCTGTACAGAAGGGAGGTTGAAAGACTGCTTTCTTGTGCATTAAGAAAACCTCAAAGTTTAACATGCTCAAAACTGCTGAGATGACAGTGGACTTAAAGAAAAACCCCACCACACTGCCCACAGAACCATACTAAACAACACTGTGTGTGCCATGAAAACTGATCATATTTTTAACATTTCAAATGCACAGTTGTGTTTATTAACATGTACGTATAATTATTTGCAGCCACTATATATATTATAAATCCTGCATGCTGTATGTAACATACATGGACATGTATACATGAATGGACTGTACACAATAAACCAATCTATGTGCACAATACCAAATTCTTTCGCCTGTACTAAAACTTTTTTTCCCTGGGTGTACCTTAACATTGTGATGTTGAAGGACACAGATAAATTAACAAGACATTTTGCTAGATATTTTCTTTGTGCATGTTTTCTATTACCTTTAGAGAAGCCCAGTTTCTGAGTGACGGTGCGTGCGATCTTGGAGGTGGTGGCATCGCTATACAGATACACCTCATCCACACTGTGCCAGTCCACGTGACTTCTGCTCAGCTTTAGACTGTGGACAGCTGAGATACAGTCAACTGTGTTAAGGAGCAAGTGACACATTTCATTCAGAATAATTAATCTACCATTCCTCATGAGAGTGTGCAAAAGGTGTGTGAAATTCAGTTGCTTTGATATTATTAGCGAAAGTCATGACAGACATTAATGCTTCCTCTTCTCTCAGGTGAGCTACCTAATATTTCAGCTTGATTCTGAAGGGTAGAGTTAAGCCCCTTGATACACACACACACCTCTGTTAAAGCACCTGTAGCCCCTGAACACACATAAACATGAAGCTCTACTTATTCTTATGCACCTTTATCTTCTGTGTCACACACATATCTATTTAGTTCTATTCTCTTCCATGCTCTGACTTGTATTCCTCACCGTCCTTGCTGTCTATCGTGGTTGTCACCACCTCCATCTCGTAGGTGTCCCTCATCTGTTGCCCCCGGAAACGGGCCAGGTGCTCTATCTCAATGAGGTCACTTTCATCCTCTTCTAGGGGAAGCCATGTTCCATCAATGAACCACTGACCCCTCATCACAGGAATACGGTCTTGCTCTGAAAGACACCATACGATGTTTACCACTCAAACTCTGCAACAGAAACATAATATCCATATTTCATAAATATTCCATCCAATAAATAGGAATAAATAGTCAATCAGATAATCCCCAAAATGGACTGAAGACCACTTTTATAGTCAGTTAACTGTAAAAGTCATTTTTAAGCAAAATAGATTAAGTAAGTGAACTGCAGTGAACAAGTTGTTAATGGATGATTAGTTTGATAACTTTAATTTAGTTGGCCACAATCAATTAATCAACCCATCAATTGCAAAACACCCTCTTGCTGCATCATTTCTTGTGTTTGACCAGTCTGCTTTTTTCTATTTTATATTATGGTAAACTGCAATGGTTGGGTTTCAAAATTGGTCAAGACATTTGAATGGTTCTGAGAAATACTGATCATTTTCATTTGATTAAACTATTATTTAAAAACAGATAATTCTGAATAAAACTAAGATTTATTATAAATCATAACACAAACAATAATTAATCTTATCACAAGTTAGCAGACTGTGTGCCTTACCACATTTCGGTCTGGCAAATGTCAATTATTAAATGGTCTATAACTAATTAGTATAGACCTACTGAGTAATTAATTTACTGCCCGAACAAATCGATTCATCAGTGTATTGTAATTTTTTTTTCCAATTAAATATAAATTCAGAAAATCCTGAAATCGATCAAAAAAAAAAAATCAGTTGTGATCAGGGCTTGAGTTTAAAGGATTTCCCGTTGCTCCGGGACCGATAAATACAGGAACAGAAAGGATGTAAATAACATTAATTTTGGGAATAATGTCAAAGGATTGAAAGAACAAATATAAAACACTGGCTTCTCCAAAAGTACAACTGACTGTTAAACTGAAGGTAACGTTGCTGTACTCTTCCCGTGACAGCTTCTAGACAACTCTTCAATCTTAGACACACCAATTGCCGAAGAACAATTTCTGTTACAAAGTTTTTTTTTTTCTCTCATTACCAACATCATTAAAACTAAAGGTGGCAAAACCAAATGGTTTATTTTTTTGTTCATTTCAGAATAATTAAATGTTTTAAATTTACATGTTTGGTTCAGTTTGTTCAAAACCAATGCTAATAATGCACATTATTTAACAAATATTAAAAGGTACTCTCATGAACTATCTGGATATTTCTGTCATCTAGGCGCATGGATATCAAAGTATGGTATCAATGTAGAATAAAATCCATATTATCGAATCGTGACCCAAAGAATCAAAATTGAATTAAAATTTGAGGTTCTGGACAGTACTTGGCCCTAGTTAATACCTTGCCCACTGTGAGTTTATGTAGCCTACTGTCCCCTTAAAATATAGGCTTTCTACCACCTGTGTACCCCCTTAGAAAATATTCCATAAAAGAATGGTGTTATCCATTAACTGTTATCTAAGTATAAGGTTTAATTAATTTGCCCTACTTTATATGATTGCCGTTTGTCCGGTGCAAGTAGTGCTGATCTCTAATAACTATACAACCGCAGTAATACATTGGACTACTTATATGCTCTTAAAAATACGATAATCTAGGGTGGGGTAGTTATAGGCTGGTAACAGTAGGCTTGTTAAATTGTGAGGTTAGCAGTTGGAACAGTTTAATCATTTTGGACATAAACAAATAACATGCTCACGGTTCCAATAAACAGGGTAGCATTCCTTCTCCCGGACATCCACTTCATACAGCCCCCCTCTGACACACACTGCCTCCACGCTGGTGCTGATGTCGCTTGGATCCTTGATTTGCTCTGACATTGGGCACCGCTGCCCTCCGCCCAGCTGCACAGCCGATTCAGCTTCGCGACTTTCACCGTCCGCCGCCTCGCTCTCCCGCTGGATCTCACTGGACTCGGCCTTCTCCTTCCCCTCGGTCTCGGCGAAATCGACCGGACGTTGAATTCTGTCGGGGTTTTGCTCACACAGTCTCACATAGATGATCTCTATTTTTAAAGAGTCGTGTCCGACGAATGGTTTCCACGTTCGCTTGTCTTCTTTATAGAACCACCTGACCTCCTCTGGTCCCAGCTCCGTCACGAGCTCACCGCGGTGCCTAGAGCTGTTGGACCGTATGCGCTTCTTGGTTGTGACATTCCCGTCACTTTCAGTGTAGTTCGGGTCGATGGACAGATACGATGAGTCGGTATATTCCTCCCCAGCGAGGCCCAACATCATATCATCCTTGGATAACTGGTCCTCCTGTAACAGCGGCAGGTGTCTATCCAAGCCGGGTTGCGCTTCTCTTTCCCCGGCAGAATCTCTATCTTCCATTCGATTGTCGTCGTAGCAGGACACAAACACATCATTTGCCATATCCAGTTCACTACTGCATACAGAGATATTCTCCGTGCTCTGGTGAGGGATGGACGGTATATCGTTCGTATTACTCATGGTTCGTCCGCAAATGATCAGACTAGGAATAGGCCTACATGGAAGTAACGTTAGTAAAACAAACTAACTAAAAAAAAGTAAATACAAAAAACAGCAACAATTGATAGCCTATTGTGCGCCTGTTAACGCTATGTCAGATTGACCGTTTCTTTTCCCTCAGTTTGTTAACATCTGTATGCGAAGCTGTTCTGATCCTGACAATATTTCTAAACACTAAAGTTACAATTTTAAAAGCACTTGTTCGGAACGTATTAACGACATATAACGTTATACCTCCTGTTTTCTTGTCGATATTTTTCCGTTTATATACACTGTTTATTTTTTCTGATAAATGCTGGAGTGTTCAGTGAATGATACTAGCTTGTAATTTCGGTTGCTCCATGATGTCAAGACAATGACAACTTACTTCCTTTACTAACATTCAAAATAAACGCAATATAGACCAGAATGAATAATCGGATTAAAACAAAATAATAACAGTGCAGAGTATACTGATAAACAATAATGCATATTGAATGAACACAAAACTGCATAAGTAGCTACTGTTGTTTACGGCTTATTCTTTTACATATGGCTTGAAACCAGCTCTTGGAAGCATATTTTTATATGGGCCATACGCTTTTAATCTGAAGTCAAAATCACCATGTAAACAGCTTTGTTCTCACTTTCTCTTGAAATAAGATGTGTTAAATTTAACAGGATTTAGTCTGTACAGTTTGTAACAAATTACATAAAGATGTATTCTGCTTTAAAATTCTAACAATTTTTATGTGTGTAATAAAAGGGTTAGTTATTTGAACTGATTTCGTATTTGTCGTAATCTTTTTATACCATTGAGGCCACCGTAGTTTTAGCTGAGGCGTTCCTGTCATGGTTGTTATGGCAAGTGTTTACAAGAGGATTTTTTACAGCTTTGCTTATTACATTCAAAACATACATAAAATGGCAGCGGGTTTTCTGGTGACCTTGTATGAGTACTCCCCAGTGTTTTACATCAGTGTTGTTTCTTTATGTTTTCTTGTTACCGCAGCCATGGTGTTGGGCTGGTAAGTGATTTAACATTAGCCACGTTAGCTTGCCACTATCGTGGCAACGACACTGACAAATTATTTTCATATAACGTTACCGTTACAGCCTCTACACATTCATGGAATTTGATGAAATGTATGCCTCATATTCTGCATCGTATCATTATAATGACTTGGCATCTGCGGAAACCACTCCATTACGTTAGATTGCATTATATAGAAAGTTACTATCTGTGGCAGATTTTGTCCAGTAGTAATGTTCACAAAATATAACAAAGCAAGTTAGAAAGTATCAAACAGTTGAAAAGGACAATTATTTGTAAATATGAATGTCATTATAATGTAAATATGAACCTACGTACAGTAACAAATAAATATGAATTAAGGGAAATTCATTTTTATTGGCCAACTATCGTTTTTCAAGGAAGTCAGGTTAACAAACTAGTTGAAGAAATTGGTACCTAACGCTACTATAACGGTGACCAGGACGTCAGTAACAAGTTGGAGTTTTTGCTTTTTTGCCAATTGGGATTGTGCGTGTTAGCTTAAAATGGCCAACGTCAGGAACAGGCAATAGTACAAAGGCATCATCGCTCGAGCTCCGTTTTTTCCCCAGAAGAATGGATGATGTGTATGTCCGGATGTGAGGAATTAAAGAACACGTTAACGGGCAAGTCTACCACCATGGCTGCCCGAAAGTCCGGGAGGCTTATTGGGAGCGCATTGCCCACAGGGTTAATTCATACTTAACATTACAGTGTTTGGGTCCTGTTTTCGAAAATATAAATATACAGCCAGGGTACTAGGATAAATATTCAGTAAGAAAAATGAATAGAGGAAAAAAAGAAGTAGCTTGCACTTAACCCAGTTATTGGACACAGAGCCTACATAGTGCTAATTTTATTTTAAGTAAGCTAGAGAAGATGGGTAGAGTCAAATAGTTTGACCAAGAAAGATTTCAACAAATTTTACATGCATCTCATCTTTTTCCTGTTCATCAAGATCAATCAAGAGAGCAGAAAAACTGCTGAAAAACTGAAATGTCAAACAAAATTACAAATTTGTTTGCTTGTCTGTTTTACACTTGTTCACTCTGCCTCCTGTCCTGTGTCCTGCAGGTTTGGCTTTGATGTCCCAGTGATCCTTCGCGGCTCTGATGAGACAGAGTCCATCCTACCGACTCCTGAGAAGCAAATGGTTCAGGTAACCAATCCTTTTGCTGTGGAGATGTGCTCTGGACCAGCATCTGTCACTAGTAAGAATATAAATTCTGCCTTCAAATGTCCAAGCCTGTATAAATTGTATACTACCACAAAGTAACCTTATCTTTTGCATCCTAGGGCATGATAACATTTGATAACATTCCCTTACAGATGGTGTGTCAGTGAGACCTTGCTGTCTGGAGCCCTGTGTCCTAAGCTGTTTCTGGGGCTGTGAGGTCAGAGCCTTGCAGGGAGGGCTCCAGGCGCACCAGCATGGCCCAAGGCTTAGCACCCCTCAAGATTTTCAGAAAGCCCTGCATCTCCACTACTACCACTACCAGAACTTCCTGTATCCTTTACAGTGCTAAGACAAAGAAATAATCTCAGTGTTGTCATGTGCAGGATAATATTACCATTTCTGACTTGCGTTTTCAACCTAAACCTTAACTTCCTGTCTCTTAAATCTGTTTAATCTTAGATATTTTGTCTAAAGATTTTACTTTTTTTTAAGTGATTTGAGTACCCACAAAAGTTCTTAAGCAAGATGTTTCAAAATTATTGAGTATGATTAAAAGCATAGCAAAAGACACTGCTCAATCATGGGATACTAAAATTTGATATTTAATTATCTTTTCTAACTTTATCCCTGAAGGTATAACAATAAACTATCAAGGCAGTCAATGCTGTCTTTTTATCATGGTCACAGTGCATACTTAAGATTACTGAGATATTTAACAAATCTCACCCTCTGTGTTTGGCTAATGAACATTGTGCTACATTTGCTCCTGATGTTAGCCTCTTTGACCCCAGCCTCCAAGTATCGCCAGTGAAGACAGAGAGGAATGTCATACGCAGATTCCTGCTGATCAGGGGATCACAGATTTTGGGCCATTGCCAAGGGAACGATACCCTCTTGTGGCAGTGCTGACACTGACTGAGCCAGAAGCCAGAGATACTTATGACATTGTGAGTCCATCGCAACATTGATATATTTTTTTAGTTTTGCTTGTTTTCTCACATCTGTTTATTGGTGTCATTGTATTTTCATGGCAGAGTTATTTTCTAGGGCTTTTAGCCAAGTACATAGCCTGAAAGTAGGGGGGGGAAACTGCTGGACTAAGCAAGCAAAGAGTTTTGGTTAAGTCACATCACATACACTTTTAAAGTCTTGAACATAAACTATCCTGATTAGCCCATCCCTCTAAAAAGAAAATAATATCTCTCTAAAGCTCTTGGTATAGAAAGGAAAAAAGTTCAAGAAAAATGATTAAAATCACATGAGTTAAATTACATTCAAATAATTTATGTTTTCTTCTTTTTTAGGTAGCCAGTGTGACTGTTATTCATGTTCCTGATGACAAATATAGGCTTTCTGCGCGAGTTCTCTTTCAATATCTTCTTACTTCACAAGGAAACATGTATGAGTTGAAGGTACGGCAAATTTTGGTATAACCAGGTTGTTCTTTCAAATTCACACATGTTCTTCATGTTTTGTCTTAAATCAATGTTTAACTGGATGAGAGTGTGGAAATTAGAAGGATAACCACACAAGTTGCAAAGAAAACATTTGAAAAAAGAAGGACAAAGTAGGGCAACTTATGTGTTATAGCTCAAGAGTTCTACACAGCTTAAAGGACAGGTTCAGTTTTGTTCATTTGTCTTAATGAAAGACTGTAAATAAAGATGGATGGAATGTCTTCATTTTCTCCCACTGCACTAAAATGAAGCCCAAATAATCCTTAATGACATTCCTGTATTTTTATATATTTCAGGCACTACCATTTGCTCTAGTGTCATCATATAGAGCTTGAGTCTGCATGGTAGAAATTGGTGTCCCTCCCATTTATCCCCCACATCAAACATGATGTCACACCACTTTTTTTTATAGAATTGGTTAATTAATCAAAACAAAACTCACCAAACTTACCAGAAAATTAACACTTGAACATACATCAACATAAAAAATACCCAAAATAGTTATATTACTTATGCTACAACCGGAACTGGGGGTGAGCTTGTTTTGTCTTTGATTTTGCTTCACTTTTGAGGTGCTGAATGTTGTTCATTTGTATACAGACACTGGTCATAATACAACAATCTTTAACAAACTTTACCATATGTTCATTAAAGGGTTTTCTGGGAGCACATTTTTACTCCTATTTATACTGGACGTAGTAGGGATCTGTCAGGGACCAAGCAATGAGGCAATGAGGAGAACAGGATCTGAAGAGTCCAAAAAAAAGCAAGTCAACTGGACTGTGTTAGGTTTGTTGGGAAGACGTTTCACTTCTCATCCAAGAAGCTTCTTCAGTTCGAAAGGACTGGTTGAAGGAAGCAGATATTTATCTTGCAGGAGAGAAGGAGACAACAATAGAAAGGGAGGGGTTAGAAGAGAAAAGGAAAACCCATCACAGGGTGGTTACGCCCCTGAGAGTCGTTAACCTGAGTGGGTCGTTAACTTCCCAGGCCTGTGGGGTGTGGTGGGTTCCCAATAAACCTAACACAGTCCAGTTGACTTGCTTTTTTTTTGACTCTTCAGATAAACATGACCTGGATGAATGAGAATCTACACAGATACAGGAGAACAGGATGTTTGTTTGTTTGAAAAATAGGGTTTCTTTATTCACCCAAAACACAGAACAATACAAACCAAGAACTTAATAAATAGGCCTGTAAAAGAGGTCAACAAAATAGAACTATACTCAAAACAGCAACAAAACAGGAGGATAACTGAACAAATTAACCTAACATTAGGAGACATGAGGGAACATATATACTGGCTTGGCCAAACCAAATAACACACAAGGGGAAAACAAGATGGACACCAACTACAACTATCCGGATGACCAAGCTCCTCACCCTATCTATAAGGGAGAGCCCAACCACCCAACGGAGGAAGCTCATTTCGGACGCTTGTGCCCACAATCTTGTTCTTTCGGTCACAACCCAAAGCTCATGACCATAGGTGAGGGCAGGAACGAAGATCGACTGGTAAACAGAGAGCTTTGCCTTTCGGCTCAGCTCCCTCTTCACCACGACGGATCTCAGAGTCCGCATTACTGCAAATGCTGCACCAATCCGCCTGTCAATCTCCCGCTCCATCCTTCTCTCACTCGTGGGGGAGAGCACTCTGTGACGAGCACAGAAGTCCAATAACAAAACAACATATGTGCATCACCTCCGTTCCCCCACCCAAAGGTGGAGGGAGGCTACCCTCTTGTCCACTGGTGTAAACTCAAACATTCAGGCATCGAGCTGGGGGGCAATAAGAATTGCCACCCCTGCCCAGCACCTCTCATCAGTGGCAACTCCAGAGTGGAAGAGAGTCCAACCTCTCTCGAGAAGACTGGTTCCGGAGCCCTTGCTATGCATTGCGTGAGGCCAACTATATCTATACTATATCTAGGAACTTCTCAACCTCTCGCACCAGCTCAGGCTCCTTCCCACCAGAGAGGTGACGTTCCACGTCCCTAGAGCTAGCTCCTGCAGCCGAGGATCAGACCGCCAAGGTCCCTGCCTTCGGCTGCTGCCCAACTCACACAGCACCCGACCCCTTTGGTCTCTCTTGTGGGTGGTGAGCCCACGGGAAAGGGGCCTCTTGGGCTGTGCCCGGCCCGCCCCATGGGAACAGGCCCAGCCACCAGGCACTCGCCATTGAGCCCCAACCCCAGGCCTGGCTCCAGGGGGGGCCATGGTGACCCGCGTTCGGGCAAGGGAAACCTGGAACTATTTTTCGTACTCGTCATAAGGGTCTATTGAGTTACCCTTTGTCTGATCCCTTCCCTAGGACCTGTTTGTCATGGGTGACCCTACCAGAGGCATAAAGCCACCGACAACTGAGCTCCTGGGATCATTGGGACACGCAGACCCCTCCACCACGATAAGGTGGTAGCTCAGGGAGGAGCAACTACAACTAATACAAAGGAAAACTTACTAAACCCAAATCCCCCCTCTAACATGGCAGCACATGGTGTTGCGGCTCTCCAGTACTTTAAAAAAGTCGCTTGTGAGGCAGAGAATAGGTCCCGTCTATTTGTGTGACGTGGTGCTGCTGTTCCAGAGAAGCACACTGACTTCAAAGAATTTTCAAATTTTTTAAATAACACAATAAGATACAACAGTGGCTTTACACATGCTCATATTAAGTTGGATGTGTACACTTTTTGGCCAACGTGTATCGAAGCAAACAAAAGAACAAAAGCGATAACAAAAGCGGTCAACAAAAATTACGGCTACCTAGGCTTGCCTCTCTTCCCCTCAGTGCAGGTGAAGCAACCTCTAATATAACCTCAGCTACCTACCGGCTGTTGACTACGGTACTCACGTGACCCCAGACGGTATATCACCTACATCAGTGGTCCCCAACCCCCCGGCCACGGACCGGTACCGGTCCGTGGATCAATTGGTACCGGGCCGCCCAAGAAATAATTAATTATTTCCGTTGTATTCATTA
>JAQNCA010000012.1:223422-236384 GCA_029783725.1 Acanthurus tractus
TAAACTAATAGGTCTGTAATCAGCAGGTGATTCCCCAGATTTTCCTGGTTTCAGTATGATTTGGGCAGTATCTGGTTGTCTGACAGATGTCTGGTCATTTGAATAAATATTGGAGCCAGTTTACTCCAGAATGTTGAATAAAATTCAATTGGAAAACCATCCATTCCTGGTGCTTTTTTGTGAAAATGTTTTAATTGTTTGTAATATTTCAGCTCCAGTAATCTCTGAACTAAAAATTTCCCTTTTGTCCTTTGAAAATTGTTTTAATTGAAATCTATCTAAGAAGGACCTTGGATCACTTAAATTGCTTTGTTCAGATTTGTACAGCATTTCATAGACCAATTTAAAAGTACTATTAATAAGTTTATTGTTTCTAATGAGTGCATCTGACTCATTATCTCTGAGAATTATTGTTGGTCTAAACTGTATTCTCTTTACAAGTGATGTTAAATGTTTACCAGATTTATTTGCCATTAAATTAAATGCTTTATTTGAATTAAATCTATAGTTATTGGCTCTTTTTAAAAGTAAAAGTTCATAGTCTTGTTTTGCTTTGGCCAATTTGTCCCCCAGTCTTAAAGACTTTTTATGTCAAGATTCCAATGTCTTAATTTCTCTTTCTTTATCTTTTATTTGGGAATCTAAATCATTTTTCTTCTTTCCCGAAAATGAAATGATCAAATCAAATGACAAAAGGCAAATTCTCATACTTTTTTGCGTGGCAAGAATACTGAAAAATAAATGATACAAGAATAATATTCAGAAACATGTTGGCTGGGAAGAAAGCTGGACAGGAGTCTGAGGTCAGAAGAAGTCATTGCCCCAAGGGAGGACACAGCTAGCCTAGCCTGAGCCAAGACTTAGTGGAGTGTCTCTGGTTAGGGCCAAGTCTATGCTAGACCCATTGTTAACTTAATAAAATCTGTAAACAAGTAATATGAAATTTATGAAACTGCAGTTGTGGTGAAACTGTTATTAAACATGTGCTGCTGGAATGTAGGGGAATATCTAAAGGAGATGAAGGAACTAGCTTTAGCAGGAAAAACAGCTAAGCTTCGTCTGGTTTTCTGCCTGCCAGGCAACCGAGCCACACTCCAGCCCGATAGGTGGCAGTATAGCTACCAACCGCCAATCAAGCCTAAAATAGGAGGAAAGAATGGGAGAGAATGAGGAAGAGAGGGAGGAGAAGAAGAAGTCAAAAATAGAAGAAGAAGGAGAAGGGGAGAAAACAGAAGCAGCCATAGTTGCGCACATCATCCACCTTCTGGGAGACCACTGGCCATCTAAACTGTTGTAACATCAGTATAGAAAAAACAAATGGGAACTGTTCTGGGATTGTGCTCCATGGCGAGCTGGGTAAGTAATAGGCATTGACATATTAGCAGTAAAAAAAAGTTTATGTTTAATTTATATCAGCTGATTCGCATTCATAAATGCTTTTTGTGACTGCGCAATAACACAAAGCTACAGGCCTGCGTGGTGACTGACTTTGGCGCAGACAGAAACTGGTAAACACTAGCTAGTTAGCATTCACTTACCACCAACAATCTTTGTTCACGGATTTCAAGGATGTTTATGTTTATATACATAGATGGGCTATGTATTTCATGTAGTTACGCAAGCAAAACCAGTAAACGTGACCACAGACGTTAAGAGCCAACTTCAACGCCTCGAACTGTCCTGTTGTGACAGTGTAGTCCAGTGAAATCTGCATTTTGTAAGAGCAGTTTGAGGTGTGTTCGGCGTTTTATCGTTTTGAACACGGTAAACACGTAGCTTTCAAGACCTCATCTAAGCAGTTAGGGTTTAAAAATAGCTGTTGGAATACTTACCCATGTAAACAGACAGATATTATCTGTAGTCAGCTGAATGTTATTATTGCGACATGTGAATCAAACTGACTTGCAGAAAAAAGCGTCAACAGTAGTCTGTCTAACGAAGTTATAAATAATTACCACAAACAGAATAAGCTTTAATTGCAAAACATGTGCTTAAATACAAGGAATTTAATTCATTTTTTAAATTGAAATGAAACTAACATATACGGTTTCAGAAATAATTTGAATTTAAGAGAAACCGAAGTACAACTGAACACAGGAACAACAAATATAGGGCAAATGTGAAAATAGCCATAGTTAGCAAATAAAGGTAAGCGGTTAATATCCATGCTTGTATAAAAAAAATCCCAACTCTGTGATAGATAGCTTGGCTATTGGGCTTAGTGATTTTACCTATCATGTATCTATTTTTGCATCCATTTTTAAATCTCTCGATATATCTTGAAAAAGTGGTAATGACTTAATAAATTTACGCATATACTGATTTGTTTATGCAGATCCCATGCCTTTGTGGCAGTGGTCCCTGCCTGTTGTGTCGATGCTGCCCTAGTGGAAATAACTCCACAGTGACTCGTCTCATCTATGCTTTTTTCCTTCTGCTTGGAGTGGGCATTGCCTGTATTATGTTGATGCCTGGAATGGAGGGGCAGCTCAAGAAGGTATGTACATTCTGCTACAGCATGCAAGCAGTGTATCAAAACTATGAGTTAATTTAAGCTGTCCCATAGGTTCATTATGTTAATCCCTGTCTAATAATATGTCCCTGTGGAGCTGCACATTGTTAAGCTTTATACCTTTATCTGGCTGTAGCAGAAGAGATAAATAGGGGCACATTTTGTAGTTTATTCCAGATAAATTTCCATGTTTTTGCTGATGTAAGCTAATGTTTGGGCTATGTGAGCCAAGCAGTGAGATGCTGTCAGTCAAAAACTGAAGATGACCTGTAAGTGAACACAAGCAGTAGGTAAATTAATTACCAACATTGTGTAAGACAGTGTGTGACCCACCCAACTCAGCAGCCACCAGGTATCAAAACTGCTCACTGAAATCTGATTGCAAGGAGTTGACAAGGTAGCAGTCAAAATGTGGAATGGAATCACTGATTTTATCATTCTCCAAATTAGTAAGCAGATTGGATTTGACAGTGCTCTAAATGAAAGGGTGTCCAAGGGTTCAGACCCCCATGGTGTTAAAATAAGATGATAACTTCCGCAGTAACATCGGATATATCATAACATCACAGTTATAAAGTGGAAAGCCAAGTGGATAACTACAATGGATAAGTGAAACTGTATAACTTACCACAAACAATGTTTTTTCCTGCAAAATCTCCTGCTGTCTCAGTGATCAGCATCAAGAAAAATTCTGGACAGGGATTTGCTAAGGCAACTGTGCACACAATATTTTACATATTTTTATGTTATGAGAGGTGTAAGTAAACATACGCAATAGGTTAACACTTCACCAACATTTACATAAGACAGCTTATGGCCCGTCCAACTCAGCATCTACCATCATGAGACTTTGGAGACTTTGGCACTGTAAATTGGACTTTTTTGGGCCACTGGAGTCTACATTACAAATAGGAAACCCTCGCGTGCTTCCAAAGAGGTTTCACAAACTGGATGTGGCGTACATTAGTAAAATTTGCCTGTACTAGTCCTGCAAGAGACCAAATGAACCTCAGCCTCCAGCTAGTTCTTCAGTATGAGCCATGCTGAGTGCACTTTCATTTTGTGCAATTTACTTCCCTGCTTGTTTTTCACTGCAGATCAAAGCAAATAATTGTTTAAATGGCTGACAACTCCCCACCCTTTACCATATGATCTGGCAGGTTTCTGCTAGCTTTCAGAGCCTTGAAATCACTTCTCTGAAATTATTTAAAAGTCCCATATTATACTGCTTTTCAGCAGGTTCATATAGGTCTCAGAGGTCCCAAAACAGTCTATTTTAGTCTAAGTTTGTTGACTAAAAACCCATTTTTTCCTGGACTTCAGCCAGCCTGAAAACTCTCTCTCGTGAGCTCTACCTAGAACACGCTGTTTCTGTGGGCTGCGTCTGTCCACGTCTCCTTTAGAGCAAGCCATGCCCCTCACTGTCTCTCTGGAAGAGAGGGGTGTGGCTTGTGCTTTGGTACCATTTGCCAATGTTTACACAGAGTATGTCGACTCGTAGAAGCGCTGTGGTCCAGACAAACTATTCTGAACTATTCTGAGACCCAGAAGGAGAGGCTCCTGAAGAAGTTCCAACTCTGCGGCTGCTGCAGGACGTTTCTGAATGGTTAGTTACAAATATTATGTGTCTCAATATTTTTCTTTTTACTTTGTTTGTGTCTGTTGTTACACAGTTACTTACATTTAGCTAGGTAACATTAGCTCCTGCTAACGGTTACATCTCTACCGTCTTCTCGTTACTTCGGGCTCTTGGGTGAATGCGCAATATAGTGAAAAGTTTAGTTTTCTCTCGTAACTATTCTTGCAGTATACGGAAAAGGTTTTGTCGTTAGAGTACTGTTACTAGCCTCAACTACTAGCCCATGCTCAGTTAGACTGCTACAAGCTTGTAATGTTGAAATTATTTGTGATCGATGCTGACAAAGTAGGCCTAAAAAATCTTATTTTCGTAAGGTTTTGTGATGTTTTGGGCCGAGATGTTTATCACAGCAGCTCCCTGTCGCTTATTTTTTACAATATAATGATAGTACCCCGCCATGATTCAGCATAAATATGTCTGTCTGTATCAATAATCTTTTTGTCAGTTTTCAAAATTTGAGGCAGTGTACAGTGTTTTGTAAACTACACTATTCTCCATCTCTACATGAGTCACGTTACAAATTACCTATGTTTTATGCACTTAAAAAGGGTTAGGCCAAGCTTACTTTTTATCCGACTCTGCTTGTCCACTTATATTTTGGGGAAATGTTCACTTTTTTTCTTGGATAGGTGCTCCTGTGGAAACTATGCTACCATGCCCAGAGAAGCTGAGAATATCTGCTGTTTGGAGATACCACAGGTAGCATTCTCCATACCCAAACTGAAACTAACTTGTCATGATTAGGCTACATGTTACATTTCCAGTATAAAATACAATGGCATTTACCGTTTGTAATTCACTGTAGGTTACTAGACGGTTGCAGGAGGTTGAGGAGGAGCCATCTTGTATGGTAGACCATCTTGGGTTGGAGCCTGTCTGCCTGAATGTGTACTCTCTGCCAAATGGTCCTTTACGGCTCAGAGGAATACACTACTCTGTTATACTTTTTAAGATAGCAGTTTTTATCTAAATCAAAGATGTTATATATTCTTGCTTTGCTTCAGTGGGCATAATCTTACAATTGTAACAACACGTGACATATGGGTACCTTCCAGTTAAATGAATTCATTTTTCTATTTTCTTAATTGCATAGTTTTTCCACAAGCATGTATTTCTGTAGACACTTTCATGCATTTATTGACATCAAATAATTTAAATACAAGTAATAAGAGTGAAATTCATAACATTGGGCCAGTCTGGCAGCCAGGCAATGCACATAAGAATAAAAAAGTATGATAAGATAATCCTTTAGAGAGTCCTCAAGGATAGCTGTGTGCTTACAGAACAGGTCTCCAGTGAGTCAGTCTGGCATGCAACATCTCTTGATGCAGGAAACTGTATGGATGCACTTGATGTGCTGCCTTGTATGGATGAAACTGAAGTTGCACCAACATCTTCTCCAATATGTAGTTACAAGCTACAGCTACAAGCAGTGAAAAAATGATAACAACAAACGCACACGGTTATAAAAAGTTATGGGTTACACAGACTATTTCACTTCCAGTGTAAATTGTATTGTAACATAGCCAAAGCTTGTAAATCCAATAAATGTTGCATGTGCAAAACGTGTATTGTATCCCCCCTTTCACTTATTCCCTGTTACTCTGCACTGATCTATACATGAAACACTGGTACAACATAACTACGTTACATCATATAATGAGTAGGGGAAGGGAGCTGCAGTAGCGAAAAACCGATTGAGTCATAAAATGTTATATATGACTGTTTCATAGCAGCGATAAACAAGCCCAAGCACCTACCCATATTTCTGCATAGCCTTTTTGTCTGAATAAAGCCTAATTGGCTTTATTTTTCAGACACAAACGTGTCAGGTTAGCCTCCACAACAACAACAGCTGACATTAGCTACGTAGAAGACACCACAAAAAGTAGTCACATGCATCCAAATCACAAATGACATTATGGATATAAAGCTAGCTTTACATGACATATATGTGCACATATCTTCTCTTCAACGTCCCCTGATATTATTTGTTGTTGTCGTGTATTAACATAGTACAATAAAGCTATGTTATGTTATGTTACTGACACAAACTTACGTTAGCTGCCATGCTAAAAAGTCAGCAGGCTATAATGCTAGGTAGGCCTATACAGTTACTGTATAGGCCTACCTAGTGTTATAGCAGCAAAAAATAGAAAAACCTATAAAAACTAACAGCTCCCTCGTTAGTTGGCTCAGGGACAGTTGGTACCGATCCAGGCTTTAGCTTCAGCTTCTTAGCTAATCCTGCTTTGTACTGGCCCTGTTCACAAAGCAGTCTGCAGTGAAGTGGTGAGCACATACATACAACATTTTAGGAGTTGTTGTGGGTGTATACATGGAAAGTAAAATTAATCCACTGGGCCTTCAAAGCCTCAGATGAAGAGGGAGGTGAAAACAGACTTCTGTGCTGCTCCGTGCAGCCAACAACAGAGCAACTGCCATGCTTTACCTGTACCTTCACCATTGCGAGGGGGAAAAATGGCCTCTGTGCGGAACTTTTCGGGGGGCAGAACAAACATATCTTGGGCAGGGTCACTAACCTGGAGTGGAGGAGTTATAGCCCTTATGACATCATAAAGGGCTCTTGTTCAAATCCGCCCATTTGAGCAAACATTTTCTGAAAAATGGAGCAAGCAAGAGAGGGAGATGACAGAATTTTCTCATTTTGAGGGGGTTTGTAGACAGGCTGGGGATGCAGATTATTGTTAACAAACCATTCCAAAGTGAATTTTGCATAATATGGCCCCTTTCAATATAATACTTAATGTATTCTCCTGATCCAAAAGAATTGCCTCTTGTCAATTTTCTTTGAACTTGTTCATTAATATCAGTTAACTTTGTTGTGGATAATTTTTCTCCCACAAGTGTGTTCCCCTGATCTGAAAGAATACCCTGTTTTCCATTTTCTTTGGACTAATACATTAATATCAGTTAAGCTCAATGGTCTCCTACATTTTTAAAATCAGTTAAGATCTGAAAAGGCCTGTAGGTCACCAGGCAATGGCAAATTTTTTTGTGATCAACAATTTTTAGGGCCCGAGCACTGAAAGTGGTGCCTAGGGACGCTATTGATTTTCATGTGATTATTATTATTCTTTTTAGCACTTAAGCGCATTTTTCAGGTGCTTGGCATGCATGAAAAGTCATGAAATCTGGCATACACGCCCAGTCCCGTGAAAATTGAGATGTAGTATAGGTTTCATACAAGGGCGTGGCAAATTCGCTGCAGAGCGCCCCATAACCACTCAGGAATCCCCTCTCTCTTTATCTGAGCGGCATCAAATTTGGTAGGCTGATGTATCCTTTCAAGACCTACAAAAAGGTCTCTTGGAGCCCCCCTCTACAACCTACAGGAAGTCTGCTTGTTTAAATATAATGTCAATTTTTTGCCCATTTCCCGGGGTCGTACTTTGTTTAACTCGTCCAAGGGGATTCATCCTATTCCCTTGAAACTTGCTCAGTTTGTAGGTAAGGCTTTGAAGATGAAATGTTACCGGACAGAGCCACAGATTTTACACTATGTGGGCTTGGTGAGGTGTCAAATCTTGAGGTTTTGCCATGAAACAGGAAGTGAGCTGTAACTTGACTGTACATAACCAAATCTGTCCAAAACCTGTTGAGCATGTTAACTGTGTGGTTCTGAACACATCTATATGCAAATATTTTTCACAGATCCTTGTCCAATCTGGACCATATTTCAGGTGCTTGAGAAGATTCTTGAGATGAATACATTGATGTATTTATATCTTACAGTAGTCATAGCGCCACCTACTGCTGACCAAAAGTACATATTTTCACATATTTATGAATTTCTTTGTACCGGTGGACCAGATTTATATGAAACTGCTTATAGATGTAGTCAAGACTTTCATAATGCTTGCATGCCAGGTTTGTGAATTTTGGTCAAAAGCTGTGGGCGTGGCGGTGCATCCTTCGCCATGAAACAGGAAGCTGTTTTTCAGGCACAAGAGATGCACAAAAACTCACCAAATTTTGCACAGACATCTAGAGAGGTAAGATCTTTATACCTATGTGACATTTGTTTGGTGTGGCAAATTATCTTAAAAGCGCCCCCTAGAAAATTTCAACAGAGCAGCCCCCGCAGCCCCTTTGACATAGAATCACCAAATTTGGGTGGCTTACTTAGAACATCCAGACCTACAAAAAAGTCTCTTGGCGTCATGAGCTAAGTTAAACAGAAAGTCACATTTTTTTTAAAGTTAAAGTTTGGGATAAGGCCAATTTCCATGGGTCACATTTAAACTCGCAGCTCCTACGGGCTTCACCTTATCCACCTGAAACTCGCACAGTTTATAGATTAGACCTTGAGGATGTTAAATTCGCAAGGATGTGGGGGGGTTTTGAACGGTGTGATCATGGCAGGGTGTGAAATTTACATGTTTGGCCAGGAAGCAAAAAATAGCTTAAACTTCTTGGTAAAGAGACCAATCTGCTTCAAAATCGACACATTAGACAAGACTTTCAGTCTGAAGACATGTACATGTCAATTATCAGTCATATCCAAAGCTTGGTGCTGCTGGTGAAAGGAAATATCATGTTTTCTATGTAAATGGGCACTTAATACTGTCTTAAACTTATGTAGTGTCCTATAAATAGATGTTTTTTATTCATTGTCACTCAAGATCAATATATGAACTGGTTAACTTGCTTTATCATTGACAAAACAAGGTTGTTTTTATTTTTTTAATGTTATTTTCTGTTTTTTGCATCTGTCTCCTCATGTGTTTTTCACTGAGCGTCTTTGAATGCATCACCGCTTCCGTCTCTAACAATCTGTGTTCCGTGCGTGCCGCCATGACTGTTATCCACCACTTAAACACACGCCATAACAAAACCCACAGCCAAAGGCCAAAACTGTAAATATAAATTAACAAACTTGATAAAGTGAGAGAGAGAGAGCAAGAGAGGGCGAGTGAGAAAGAGCTGATGAGGTCGACGTTATGTTCGTCGTGTACCGGCATATTTAGGAATGACTGACAGGCAGCCTGTCCCGCCGCGAAAGTTCGGACCTTAACTTGCTGGGGTTTGGCCATACACATTATGATAAGAGGCACAGCATGAGACAAAACCTGTAAAAGTAAATACATAAACAGTATACAGTGAGAGAGGGAGAGAGAGTGATTGAGAGAAAGCCGATGAGATCGTCAGTCTCCTTGTTATGTATTGGCACGTTAAAGAATGATTGACAGGTTGCTTGTCTTCTCACCAAAATGGGTACTTTGATTTTTTGTCAGCTTTGTAGGGACCTATATATTGAAACACAGCCAATTGTTTTTCCAGTCACAGTTTTCAACAAGAGTATGCATGACAGAAATTACACTGCATTACACTAATAAAATAAAATTCAACTTGTAGTGGAAAATTAAAAAATATATAGAGTATATGAAAACAGAGACAGCGAAAAAGTTTAAGTCTGCTCTTTGTCATTCAAAGAGTTTTTAATTGACATGTCTGACATGATTTATAAAGTCATAATTATTTAGACATAATTGTTTAGACAAAAAGTAATTTTTTAACACCCTGATAAAAATATATTAAAGCTGCTGATGGCTTGCAAAGCTGTAGTGTAAATATTTTTCTATCATAATGTGCACCTGCCAGCCTTTACTGATAAGGTGGGCTCTGCTGCCCCCTTGTGTGTCTGCATGGCAACTGTTGTCTGGCAGACATGTTGACTTAAAGCAGTGAGTGCAGTTATGTGCTGGTCTGCCTGCATGAGAGAAAGAAGTCACACACTGAGCTTGGGTTGCAGTGTGGACCTAGCGGCAGCGATGGAGCGTCTCTGGGGCGAATTGTCCAGGCTTCGACGGGTGCGTCGTGAGGTTGTGAGGGCCCATTCAGTGCTGCTTGCAGCTTAAATTATTTTTTGTTTTTGACAAACCAAAAAAGAAGAAAAATAACAGAAAGAACAAGTAATGACAACAACAAATTAGCACATACACACATTAACAACATTGCTCAAAATAAATAACGGAAGTAAGAGATATATCCCAAAATAAAAGCTTAAGACTTGGAAAAAAAAGAAAAAAGACATACAACACTAGGTATAACACTAAGTGGGGAGGTGTGTAAAGGAGAGCTCTTTTGATTTAGTACCTTACAAATTTGTTTATGTCTGACCATGCCTGCAAAGTAGCAGGTATGGCTCTATTGATCCATAGTTAAAAGTTGTGTCAGTAATAGTTTGTCAGTGTTCTGATTCTATTATGTGGTGTTCAAAAGATCAAGGGATTTTTGGATATTTTGATGTCGGGTTGTGTGAGACACTTATACCCAGTCACTGTCTTTTGTGCTGTAGATAATGGTCAGCCTGCCCTCTGCCTTGAGAAGCAATGTGTTGCCCCAGCAGGAAACAGAACACAGTATTTCTTTAAATAGTACCATCAGTAACATGTCTTTCTGTTTGAGCTCTAACCCTGCACTGCTGGGTTCTTTATCCTAAATCTCTCTAGTGGCTCCTTGGACCTATCAAGCACAAAGTTGTATACGCGTGCTGCTGTCCTGGGAGAGTGCTGCTCAGGACCATCCATTCTTCCTTAGGGTACTCCAGCAAAAGTCTATCACAGGGTGCCCCGTATGCATTCATACTCTCAACAGTTTTGCACTTTGTGTCACTAAAACAAGTTTCTGATATATGACATGTATCTACGTATATATTATAAATACAGTGCATGGGCATATGGAAATACCATGGTCATATCAAATGTCAGCCCCAAGGATTACCTGTGTTTTACCTATATCCTGAGTAAAAACAGTTGAGAACAAATGATCTGCTTTTGTACGTATAATGAAGAATCAGAAACTATGCACGTTATGACAATTTTATCAAATGAAGCAACAAAATGTCATCAGCCAAAAAGATGACATCACCGGAAACAAAGGATTTTACTGGTTTCATAGGAGAAAGTCCGCTTAGCTGAAGGTCCATGCAGATATGTTTTTGCTTGCACTAATGTTTCTCAGAAGTGTGTGTACGTCAGTAGAAACCCATAGAAACTGTTAAGTTATTTTCTGTGCTTGGTATAACAGGGTTTTCAATGTGTCTGTTTGCTGGAGATGTTCTGTCTTCTCTTGTACTATTGTCCAGAGGTAGTAGGGTTGTCTTCCCTAACGTTATTACAGTACATGTAAATGGACAGCGCTAATTTATTTATTTATTTAATATGATATGACTTTATTTCAGCCAATTATTGTCTGTATGTTAGTCAGTTGTTATTTTTAAGCAGTAAAGTGAAAATGTGAGCATATGGAAGAAGGAGACAAAATAAATACAAAATATTTTTGTTTATGCTTAGCAACCAAAGAAAGTTTTGATTATTTTCCTTTTCCTTAAGAAAAGGAAGTAGTACGTTGACTCCGGCCTGTCGGCGGCAGGAACTTTCACTCCTTCACAACAAGATGGACTGGAATCTTCTTTCCTTAAGAAAGGAAAAGGAGAATAAATATTTTCACATCACTTAATCATCATCTGACAGAAATGTTCACAAGTCTTTTTTTGCAAGTCCAAGTCAAGTCAAGTCTCAAGTCTCTAAAAAATCAATCTCTCATGTCTCTTCTTGTTTTAATGAGCTTTCTATCCATTGCTGCTATTTGGTCTATTAAGAATACTGCACAGCTATATCTAAGAAATTCAAAGCATCTACTGTATTATTATCCCTCCTTTATCTATTAGCATAAAGTATCAGTACTGATTAGTTGTTTGTTATACAATCACTTTAAACAGGGTACTGCAATGCAATATGAAGAAAACACGCAATGAATGATTTCCTTTAAAGGAAACTGTATTCTTCCAGCATGAACGTACAGTTACAATATATTTTGCCCCCTATTGTGTAGGCTCAGTCAGACCATAATAAGAACAAAAATATAGAAAATGTTACACCTCACCCAGTCAAAGGCATTGTAGGCTAACATCCTTCTAATTAGTACAAAACATCACACATTAGCTAAATGCAAACAACTTGTAAACAAAACACTTAAAAGTACTTAAGACACTTGTATATGTTACTTCTGTGCCATTTGCAATTTAAAAAGAAAAAATTCACAAAAAAAGCAAAACTATTGCTGCCACATTATCTGAAAAATACTGTAATTGCTAACCGTCCATATGCGCTAATGTGACTGACATTACCCTATCTGGGTGAGTTTTCAGGTGCCTGATAAAATTTGATGTGGTTGATCCAGCGTCCTTAATCTTGGTACCGCAGACTTTGCAGTCATTGCTTCTTTTGTTGGTGCCGTCTTGTTTAAAGTTTTTATAACCAAATGTAATTACAAGGGTACAGCAGCAGCTGCGGGTGTGTTGGCTGCCATAGTGTCATCTGTGGTACTAATGCGTGGGGCCGCAAGCCGCGCACCAGATGCGTAATATGGTTACCATGGCTACCATGTCAAAAAGGAGGGAATGACATTAAGCTTGTCAAACATTTCAGAGTTTCCCCAATGTTAATGTGCCAAAAAAAAAAAAAATAAAGGAAAAAAGAAAACATAATGATTGTTCACAAGTCCCAAAACACAAGTGGAGTTGAGTCGATGGGCTCTATTTTTGTAGACCAGGCGCAGGGCAGGGCAGGTGCGCCGCGCCTACGCCGCGCCGACGGGGTGTGGCCAGCGTATTTTGCAATTTTCGTGAACGGCGCACCGTAGCGCACCCACGCCTCCGTCCCTCCCACCGGCGCAAGTGGCAAGGAGGGAGGAGCGAAGGCCTGAACGGGTTTAACACAGCCGAATGTAATCTTCACCAATCAAATGGATGCCTCTCATTGCCTTTAAATGCGCTGGCGTGCA
>JAQNCA010000012.1:236484-250022 GCA_029783725.1 Acanthurus tractus
ACCAAATTGCCAAATCGGCTGCGCACGGTGGTGCGGCGGACGAAATTACCACTGCGGGGGGTTCGCCAGGCTTCGCCTCCTTGCGCCGCCTTGAGTTGCGCCACGAAATTAGAGCCCGAAGTCTTTTTATCACGAGTCCAAGACAAGTCTAAAGTCTCTCTGTGTGTAGTCGCAAACTCGAGTCCCCATCTCTGTCATCTGACAATACCTTGTTATCTAAATTGAGTATTTAAGCGTGTGTGTGTGTGTGTGTATATATATATATATATAGTTTTTGTTTTAATTTTATTAAAATTTTGTTCAAATCCAAATCCTGTTTAAAAAAAACAGTGTTATTTGTCTGTGAAATTTATGCTGAGTTTCTACATGGTAATATCAATTTTTTGTACAACATGCATATGTTTTTGTCATATATCATGTTTTTAGCTGGTTTAAATGACAAGTCCTTCACTGCATTAAAGATAAAATTAATAAGAGAAAAGGTAAATTGTAACAATCAGAGTTAAAGTGCATTGGCCATTCTTCTGTCCTACACAAATGAAAAACCCCAGTCTTTAGCTTGCAAAAGACTGGTGGTCACATGCAGTGGATGGTTTTAAATTAAAGAGACATTTATCTTTATCTTTATCTTACAATAGAGATGCTTTCTCATACTTGGAAGTAAAGCTTTCACATTAAAATAGAATTAGTAGCACTAAAAAGGCTGAGCTAATAGTATACTTTAATATGATCTTTAATTCTGTAGCTCTGTTGCTCAATAATTCCAATATGTATCAACATCTACAATTTTATAGTGGTTAATTTTACAAAGCTGCTAGTTGATGTCCACAATGTGTAAGCCAACCAAAAGTAAATGAAGATACTTTAAAAATTAAACAAGTTAGCTTGATATGGCTCAGGGTCACTTTTCTTAGGCCTGACACATTGCAAAAGTTTTCTTGTTTTTCAGTATTAAACATATTGTTACTTTGAAGTTTTAAACATGATATTATGTCACATCAATTTTAAGTGACCTTAGCAACAGCTAACATTAGCTTTGCAATAGCAAACACTGTCTAGCCCTTACCTTAGCTTAGCGTGAAAAAAACAGAGTTCTTTTTCTTTATCCAAAAAACAATACATTCACTGTTTACCTCTACTTGTTAACATGCCAGTGTTACACCACACTCAGATGACAACGACAACACGTAGAAAGAGTTCACTTTTTATTTTTCACCAGCAGGACAGATAAACCATGCAAGTCATAATGTATGATCACTGGACTGGACAGTCAATGTATTATGTGTGTGTTATGGGAAATCATACTAAGCCCTGCTTCTCAAATTTTCTGTGATCAATAATGGGCTCCTCTTTTTGATAATTTGTAATAGAAATGTGAATCAGTCCCTCTAGACTGTGTACCAGATTTTGGATAGATTAAAAATCCTAAAAGCAGATGTCACTTTACTGTTTTTCCCTTTGTGCTTATAAGCAAAAATTCCATCTTAGTGGACTTTAATGGTTTAAGTGCCCTTTTTGTAGAGCACATTGTATCAAGTTTCAAGTCAGCCAGACTTAGGATGTGAGGGGCATGACCGTTAAAATTTTGAATTTTGAGTCCTTAATTACAGCACCCCAATGAGGCCTCTTGGGCCAATATTTCTTCAGAACCTGATGCGCACACTTTTTAGTTATTGTGTAGTTATTGTACTTTATATTTATAGTTATGTATCTGCCTCTTCGCAGCACACAGGGATTTTAGAAAATGTGTTGGGTAAAAAAATAATAATAATAGTATTATTATTGTTATTAATATTATTGTCAACCAGGTGAATCTTAGACGGGTTCTGAACACTTTGAACACTTAATATGTGCATTGCAGTTTTCTCACAAGCATAAGAAAGAAGATTGTAGACTGTGAGAATACTTTATTTTACAAGCTCAAAATGTAAATTACCCTTATTTAACTGATTTTGTCCACTGTCTGATCGCAAGATTATTTGACATAAAACAGATTTTTGTTGAAGCATTTGAGCTTCTTTTCTCTGTGTTGCTTTAGATTCCTGGTTTCTGTGAAGGAGGAATCGGTTCATCTATTCCTGGTGTAGAGGGCCATGTGAACTGTGATGTACTTGTTGGCTACAAGGCTGTGTACCGCATTTGTTTTGGCATGGCCATGTTCTTCCTGCTCTTCTCTCTGCTCATGATCAAAGTCAAGAGCAGCCAGGACCCTCGTGCTGCACTGCACAACGGGTGAGTCAGAATGCATTCATTCACAACCTTAACTGTCCACTGAGACATCAACTGAACCTTTGCTAACACTTTCTGGACTAAAAACTTTACTTTAAAAAGTCACATTTTTTTTGTTTTTGGGGGTTTGTTTTTTTTTTGTAATTTATAAATCTTCAGAGAATTTAAAGCAATCAATTGTCTAATAAATGTAAAGAAATCTTTTAACTGCCAATGACGATGATAATGATGATAATAGCAATAACTCTCTCTTGCAGGTTTTGGTTCTTTAAATTTGCTGCAGCTTCTGCCATGACAGTTGGATCCTTTTTCATCTCAGAGGGTCCTTTCACCACTGGTAGCCTTTCTTGTTCATAGTTGTCTATGTCCTTCTAAATTAATTAATCAAAGCAGGCAAGTGTCTGTACCTCTGTGACAGTACATCCAGACTACGGGTAACAGGTCTTACAAGAAATCATGTATTCTACATTTGATATCATAAAAGATTTAAGAATTACCTATATGAATGTTTTAAAGAAAGCAAGTATGGAATGCCTTTTTGTTGCTGCTTATCCTGTATTATTCAAAGCCATGTATCTCAATAATCTGTGACACATTTCAAAGAAAAGGTCTTCAAATTTTGTGACACTAGGTTTTGACAAAATTTCATCTTAAACATTTTATGAGCCTGATACCCTTTTTTTAGTCCTTCAGTTTTGGTTAGTCCCTATATTGTGAAAATGGCCAAATTTTCAGATATGTGGTTTTAACTAAACTTTGATTTATTTTTTTTTTGGTGTGTGTGTTTTTATTGTTGCAAAAAAGAATACGTTTTAACTGACTAAATTAGTTGCCACTGGAAAATTTTAACAGAGATGTAATTTTTCTTCTGTTTTTTTATTTATTTTTAGGTGACAGTAAGCAGGTTGTTAAATTTCTTTGATTTTGACTGACTGGTTAAGTAAAATCTCTATGTGCTCCACAGTGTGGTTCTATGTTGGCATGGCTGGAGCCTTCTGCTTCATTCTCATTCAGCTAGTTTTACTCATTGACTTTGCCCACTCCTGGAATGAATCCTGGGTGGAGAAAATGGAAGAGGGCAATTCTCGCTGTTGGTATGCAGGTATGGTGACAATGATATTAAAAGGCTAACACTGTTAATCAAAACTTGAAATGGTTCTTAATGTAACTGTAATATATTAAAAAATATAATTCATATCTCAAAAGGTCATTTGTACTGCAAAGTTTAACATAATGTAAAAAATATTCTTTGAAAGAAAAAAAGGTATTAGTATTTAATTTGTGGTAGCGTGTTTTCTTGTTCAGAAAGATCAGCATTAAAACCGCCATTAAACCAGTGTAAAAGAAAAGAGAGTTGTTATAGCACATTCATTTGTTCACATAAATGTGGAATCGGAGTGTTATAGAAGTTACAGGTTTATATCTGTTTAGTTGTTACATTTTTTAATAAAAAATGCAACACTGTTAACATTCACAAAACAATCAGTAAGCTTGTAAGTCTATCCAGTTAATTGCCAGGCATCTATATAATGAGATTTGTTGTGTGTTCACAGCTCTGCTCTCCGTTACCACAGTGAACTACTTATTGTCTCTGGTGTCAGTGGTTGCATTCTATGTCTACTACACCCATTCTGATGGATGCACTCAGAACAAGGTCTTCATTACCATCAACATGCTCCTCTGTATTGCTGCCTCGGTCATGTCCATCCTACCTCAGATACAGGTTTGTGCTAGTTTGTATTTACAGTCATAATTGAGCTGTGGTATATATGTCTTAGCTTAAGATAGGGAAATAGGCTGTGGGTTCTTATACCAGACTTATCATCCTTCTCAGAGGATTTTGAGGTTATACAGTATATACTAAAGGACTGTACCTGACATTAGCCCAAGAGAGATTTTCTCTTTTTTTTAAATTATCCCCTCTAGGCAAATTCAAATTTTCACCCATCCCAACATGTCTATCTGATGTTTTTCAGCAGTCACTGCCATGGCTGTGGATTTCCTTCGACAAAACTTAATTGAATGACACTTAATGAAGCTAAAGGAAAATTGTGACATTCAAGCAGTTTAAGACTTAAATTAATTTATATCTTCAAACATAATGTCCAAATATATTATTTTGACCATCAGGGAGGATATTTTAGGGCTTAAATCAGTGGCAGGAAATATTTTAATTGTAAGGGCCAAAACAATTGACTGCTATCTTTGTAAATTATATTGAGTGAGCGGTGTTGGGCTGGTATTTTCATCAGCCCCTAAAGATAATTTAGAAATTATGTTCTGAGACAGGACTGACTGGTAAAAACAGCATGTAGAAAGGATCACAAGGGTTCATCATGGATTTTAATGCAGTACTTGGGAAAGACATGGGCCAAAAAAGAAAAAATATAGATAAACTTACCTTACTGCCTTTTGTTAATTCATTTTTTTAGATTTATTTTCCTTTTTATGCCTGCTGTTCTCTGTTTGAAGGAGTCCCAGCCCAGGTCTGGCCTACTGCAGTCCTCCTTGGTTACCCTCTACACCATGTACCTGACATGGTCTGCCATGACCAATGAGCCTGGTAAGATAATATTTTCACCTTGTATAGAGCTCTTAGGATTCTCATTGGCCAACTACATCAGCAGTCCTTGCCCCTTTTAACTTACTCTTTACTGTGAGCTTTTGGTCTTGTGGTGGAACATGATAGATCAACTCATAAAGATACAAGCATATCTGGGGACAAGGAGAATTACTGAAATCCAGTTGGATCTGGCAAGAAACTCACAAAGTCAGATGATCGTTAAATTTCTGTATTTACTTGCACACAAGAAACCAAATCGCTCTGTTAAATTAAATAAAACAGGAGAGAAATCAAGGCATAGTGGTTTATGTGTAGTTAACTTGACACTGTAGTTACATGGTTACTGTAAAAACAAAACTGTTAAATATATATATATTTAATAAGTGTCTGTACCAGATATGGTGAACCAGAAGTTTTTGTTTATTATTTTATTTCATGTGAATAATTTGCATGAAAACATTTTTCATCTACTGATTGGACATGAGAAAACATAGACAGACTCCTCTATGAGGAGCCCAGATTAAAATGCAGATGCTAGTAATCGCCACCGTGTGTTAACCTGAGTCAATAAAAAGCATGTCATTGACGTTAAATAGTTGTCCAGGGGCAGGGACATGCTTGTGTGTGTGTGCTCTGCCAGCTTTGTGATAGAAGAGCATCACCTCCTCCTTGACAGACCAGTCATTTCCATAGGTGTACTACTGCTGGGGCACTTCTTTCTGTTTTTTGTTTTTCATTTTTGTTATCTAAATGATAAACAGATTAATCATGAAAATAATCAGTAGATGCAGCCCTGCTTTAGGCCTATGAGTAAACTTAGTTCATAAACACTGGTGGATGAGTACACTTTTGCAGGAAATGTCTGACAAGCGGTCCGGTTTTATTTAGGGGGTCAGTCCACCCCCTCTGCCTTCTGCCCCCTCAAAAATAAAGTCACAAAGCATGTGTATCTTATACACATTTAATTGCCCAGTGATGTGATGCTCCTCTCTAGTTTCAATACTGACACTTTTCCATGCATGCAGATAAAAGGAGAATCGAGCTTGATGAACAGCATAGGTAAAGCACCAGAGAAGAATAAGTATTTGCAGCTTGCATAATCTGGTTGGAATTCATATGCACTTTCCTGAGTGCTTCAAGATCTGATCCTCACTAAAATGTGATGCAAGAGAGACTATGGAAACAAATGCAATGGCTGGTTATCCATCTGACATCTAAGTTGGCATGATTGATTCATGACATCAGCTTAGGCAATAGGTAACGTCAAAAAATCCATTTTAAAATGCCAGTACCTGTCAGGTAGGGGGTCATAGAATGTATGACAGAAGCACAGAGAATATTCACCAGTTTATGTAGCCGCTCTGGCAAAGATGAAAAGGAAGCAAAGTGTCCTTGCTTTTTTGTAACAAAAGTAAGTACATTGGTAAAAGTTTACCATGATGTGTAAAACTTATTTTGTGGCACCAGTTACACATCCACCTTCAGCTTTGATTGGGTAGCAGCAAAACTTGTCATAACAGAAGCAGTGGTTACACACCTTCAAAAGGAGCCTCATGGTATCTGTGCGTGCACAGATGCCCAAGGTGTACTGCTGTACCAATAAAATTAGCCCTACACCTCGTCTGTTTCTGACATCTTACCTCTTCCTTTTAATGCATGTTATGTTAAACGATATATTTATGTGATCAATTATGTCCATCATGTCAACACACGGCCCCAGTCATCCCGTACACGTTGTAAGGAGAGCAGCTGAAGCTGGAGCACAGGAGAGCATCATGTACCAGCATGCAAGTTTCTGCAAACCTGACAGTTTCTGCAGAGTACAAACAAGTTCTTGTTAGGGCAGGATTTTATGAAAAGCATCACAAAATCTGAACAAGAAATCGTTAAGGCGTTCTCTCAAATTGGAAGACTTTTCTTGACAAACATGGATGCTTTACTGATAAGGTGTTATGTTTTGGATCATGAGCAGTTCCTTTCCTCTCTCATACTCTTCTCTTCCCATCACTCTGGTACAAGTTGATCTTTATTTCATCAGTCCATAGAATGTTGTTCCAGAACTGTAAGGGCTTTTTTAGATGATGTTTGGTAAACTCTAATTTGGCATTACTGTTTTTGAGGCTCACCAATGGTTTACATCTTGTGATGAACCTTCTGTATTCACTCTGATGAAGTCTTCTCCAGAGTGTTGACTTTGACACACATACATCTACCTCCTGGAGAGTGTTCTTGATCTGGCCAACTGTTGTGTTTTTCTTCACCAGGGAAAGAATTGTTCATCCACCACAGTTGTTTTCTGTGGTCTTTTGGGTCTTTTGGTGTTGCTGAGCTCACTTGTGCATTCTTTCTTTTTAAGAATGTTCCAAACAGTTGATTTGGCCACACCAAATGTTTTTGCTATCTCTCCGATGGGTTTGTTTTGATTTTTCAGCCTAATGATGGCTTGCTTTACTCATAGTGACAGCTTTTTTGGATCTCATATTTAGAGTTGACAGCAACATGTTCCAAATGCAAATTGCACACTTAAAATTAACTTTAGACCTTTTATCTGCCCCCTGTAAATTGGATAATGAGGAAATAACACACACCTGGCCATGAAACAGCTGAGCTGCCAATTTCCCCTTACTTTTTGTCTCTTAAAAAGTGGGAGGCACATATACAAACTATTGTAATTCCTACACTGTTCACCTGATTTGGATGTAAATACACCTTAAAATTAAAGCTGAAAGTCTGCAGTTAAAGCACATCTTGTTGGTTCATTCTGAATCCATTGTTGTGGTTTGTAGAGCCAAAGAGATGAGAATTGTGTCAATGTCCTGATATTTATGGACCTGACTGTAGATAGCCCTGCTTCTCACAGCTTTGAGATAAATGTAAATTTAAAGACCATATGAAGGCAGTTCTGTTTTTCCCATAGTAATATGTTATTTCTGGTTGTTTATATTAAAGAACTAATGTTGAAAATATGAAAACTCCATTTTAACCCTCATCTTTAAATTAACTTTTTTGTTTGTTTTGTCATTTTTTAGATAGCATTTCTAAATATCTTCAACCACCCAGAATTTAGGATAGTATTGGCTTACTGCTTATATTCACTTCAGCCAGCGGCTGAATAACAACACACGGGAGCTCCACTTGGTTTGGAGAAGCAGCAGCATTTATAAACTGAAAACTGTGACTAACACTGTAGATTTACTGCTAAGCCAGCCACTTTTGTTGCTAGGAGTAGACACATTTCTTTACTCTGCTCTGAATACTCCAATGCATAATACAGTGCATTTGCCGACACCCACTCACTCAATAACTCACACCATATTTCAGACATACAAATACTGCCCTGTCTCATAAACATTCAGTAGTGGGGTAGAGAAGCTGGGAGCAGCCATTTCTCCGACCGTGGTGCACTGCTGACTGTTCAGAGAAGAAGCACACTCTTGGGATTGGGCGTTTGGGATTGTTTTTAGCCATTCAAATTTGGCTGGATGGGTAATAAAACATCTCTCTGAGGTATGACAAAGTCAGAGCACATTTTCATTATTACTTTTATGGGACTTTAAAGTTAAGTTCAATTTGTTAAAAAAAAAAAAAAAGTTCAAAAAAGTGGTGGACAACGACTGTAGACTTTTTGTTGTATTTATATCGGTTAAGGACAGTTTTTTACTTAAATTTTTCAGAATAGGTTGGTTTTTTTCATGTTTTGTAATGTACGGTTTATTTAATATCTACTTTTTAGTTTCCTATAAAAACAAATTTCTGCCAAATGCAGCCTACTATCCCTGTCCTGCATATGCCTCCATGTACAAAGCAGATTATTTACATAGTTACCTGTATATTCGACACATAAGTGAGCTTTCCCTTGGAAAACTCTAGTTTTAAGTACCTGGTTTTCATTGTCCCCATTCGTTATTCACAAATACTTATTTTACTTTGTCATAGAGAATATTTATGAAGTCCTGTTAGGGTAAGATGGTTTCTTAATAGCATGCAAACACCCTATTTGTTATTATAACCTGGAAAAATATTTGCCAAGCCTATGAAAATGTAAGCATGGGATTCAAGTTAAAACACCTCGGTATTATATTTTCTTAAAAGTATGTGAAATGTTGAGACTGTACAACAACTGCCCCTGATCATGATCATGATGTAACATATGACTAACTGTTAATGACACCTTGTTTACATCCTGTTCAAAGCCAGCTATTATTACAGGTTACATTGATTAAGCCAACTGTCATTATAGATTAGATTCATCAAGGTTAAGTCTAAATTAACTGTGCTCATAACCACCCATTTTCAATAGCAATCTATGCTCAATGAGCTCCTTATAATAAACTAGAAGGCACCTATTTGGTGGGGCAGTATACTGAATACATTGTCTCAATTCCTGCCTTTATAGTGTTCACTAATTTTCTGTGTCTCAGACAGGAAATGCAACCCAAGCCTTCTAGCTATCATTGGGCTCAACAGCACTGGCTCTGCTGGTCAGGACCATGTAGTTCAGTGGTGGGATGCTCAAGGGATTGTGGGATTGATTCTCTTCCTCATGTGTGTCCTTTACTCCAGGTGAGCAAGCCCTTTAAATGATAAGTCCAGCTATCATGTAAAACAACTAGCAGATTACTAATCAATTTAAAGACAGGAAATAAGACCATGTTCACTGTTCTCTTTTTCCATGTGTGTCCTTTAGTATTCGGAATTCATCCAACACCCAGGTGAACAAGCTGACTTTAAATAGTGATGAGTCAGCTCTTATTGAGGATGGGCCTCAGAGTGACAGCTTTGATGAAGCCGGTGGTCTTAACAGAGCTGTAGACAATGAGAAGGATGGTGTCACCTACTCATACGCTTTCTTCCACTTCATGCTGTTCTTGGCATCACTCTACATCATGATGACATTGACAAACTGGTACAGGTAGGCTTCACACTGCAGAGGAGTTGCTTGTGTTACATCACAGTGCCAGTCTAATTTACATGAAGGAATGATTCAGTTGTTAATATTATTATCATTAATATTAATAGGGCTAATAATAGTGATGAGGATGATAATGATAATAATGATAATGATGGCTGAAAGTATTAGACCAGATGAAGATGATTTACTTGGGTAAATTTTGCATATAAACCAAGTCATGTTTGAGACTAAAGCTAAAATGAAAACTTATTTATTAAAGCACTACCTTGAATTAAATGTCAATATATGTGCTTTATCAGTAGATGAAATTTTTAACTCACCTTCCTGGTTTTGGTTCACAGTTTTAGTAGAGAAAAAAAAAAGGGAAAAAATATTTAAAGGTCCTATATTACGCAAAATACACTTTTGTGGTTTTTCATTAAAAAAAAGGGTTAACAGCCCGTTCACGGACTGTTTCATCAATGAGGGCCAATACAAAGCAGGATCCACTTCAAAACTGAAGCTCAAGGATGAATCAGTACTGTTTGTCTTTGACCTAACTTATGTCTCAGGAGTGCTAAGTTTTGCTCTGTTTAAGCTGCTTTACTGTTTACTTAGCCAGTGCAATTTGGCATTAGCACTGTGGCTAATATGGTCAGCATCTATTGTCCTGAGAATCTATTCACATAAATCAAATGGTGCTACATGACACACAAACAAGTCGATCATTTCATGCTAGTTAGTTATTTCATACTGAAATCACGTTGCTTTACTAATGGCTTGCCAGATTATGCCACTTAAGGTTCCTATTGGTGGTGCGAATGCAGACAGAAAGAAAGTTCCCAAGTTTTGAAGCTCTCAAGGTGGAAGGTTCTTACTCAAAAAGTCGACAGAACTGATGGTCCAAAAACGCCTAATGTTTCACATCCTCGGGTCATGTCCAAAACCAAATCACACACACAGAAACACCATGTTCATAAGAAGTTTTGCCTATGTGCATGATCCAAGTGGTGTTTTAAGAAAGAAATTTCAGAAGCGTGGTTTTTGGACCCTTTTAACCTATTAACACTGTAAAAAAGAGAGGTAACATCAGACATTCAAATATGCAGAATCTCATGCTTTGAGGTTGAGGTTGCTTTGATAAGTGAGAAAGAATTGCAAAATTTAAAATCATTTAAAATGGAAGATCAGTGGAACAAGATGCAAGTTAAGTTGAAAATCTTGAAAGATTTTAAGTCTAGGCCAAGTCCTTTGTTTGAAAAACATGGGAGGGGAGTATAACATATTGTAGTTTTTTTTTTTTTTAAATCAGACTGATAGGTGCAGAGTGTAAATCTGTTAAAAGATGTGTTTCTTCATTGTCTGCTCTCCCTACAGCCCTGACTCCAACTACGAGGCCATGACCAGCAAGTGGCCGTCTGTGTGGGTAAAGATTTCCTCCAGTTGGATCTGCATTGCCCTATATGTGTGGACACTGGTAGCTCCACTGGTCTTAGTTAATAGAGATTTTGACTGAAACTTGTTGTTACATAGATCATTGACAAAGTAATGACCTGCCTCATGTTTGTTTTGTTTCCCTCGAGTTATTAAAAAGTAGGGCTACACTCAGATTGGCTTTTAAGTTTCAAAACTTACCCTGGCTTGTCTGTTGCAGCTTTCTCACTGCAGCTGTATTAATAAATAGTCTAGTCTTAGTCCTGCTCTGACTGCAGCCCAGTTTCTTGTGGTGTAATTTCATTGTGATCCTCAACAGACTGTTGTAGTGGTTTCCCATGCTGTTGTAAATATTTTGTGTATTCCTAGTGAACTTATTTGTTTTATTTCTCTAATGACAGGGCTGCATGCTTTTGTCAAAAAATGGATGTGAGTTTAACAGTAGCTTGTTTGAGGTGATTATGGCTTTTGAGCAGTGTCCCCTTGAACTTTGACTGTAGAATTACATATGGAAATGCTGTTACATGTAAACAAGGGCAAAACTGCTTTGATTCTGCTGTTTTCATATGTATTTGAGTTGTGTATGAGAAGGAATCTAGCTATGGCCCTTAGAGATGAGAGCAGGAGAGCAACTCATTGTTCACTAATTAGTACCATAACCAGGCAGGAGAATTGCAGTGTAGTATTGTGCATGTGTGGTATCAGCTGTCTTTATCATGTGTTAAAGCTTTGCCTGGTGTGATTACTCTGCTTGCACACTTTAAAGAGCATATATGTCAAAAGAAGTTGTGTTTCTTTTTCATCATATTTTGAGGTTAAATATAGAATTCAACTTGTTTGAAAAGTTAGAGAATTTGGTATTGTTAAATATCAGCATGTAGTTTCTCTTAAACTTAGTAGACACTTTGATACCATACAGTTAATTTTGATTGTCTCAACTATACATTTAATGTAAAGTGATTTTTCCTTTTGACATGTACATTGTAAATCCTTTAATTAAAAACTGACAAAAAAAAACAAACCTGTTTTGTTTTTTGTTTCTCTCGGTTTCTGGGCTATGTATTCAGACCATGAGGCCTATGGTTCACAGTAATATATCTTGACAGAAAACCAACAACTTCCAAAAGTAATTCAAAAATCTTTAGTGTGTGTTTTTTGGATTATTGTCATAGTTTATCACTAATAAAAGTGTCATACATGTGATGTGTGTTATTATTTATCTCTCACTTCATGACAAATGAAAGTACACTGAAAAAACATTTATTCTTTCATACATTTATGGATATATCAGTGTTGTTTGAGGTACAAATAAAGAGATTATCTATATGAAGATTGCACTGTTATTGAAGTTATCAATCAGACATTTTTTGTTGTTCTGCTCAAGTCCCAACAAAAAATCTTTTAAAAAATTATTTAAACTGAAATGTCTTCCAGTTAGGCTGTGCCTATGGAAAATGTCCAGCTGCTATTGGGGCATCTATCATTCAAAGAAGCTTTGGTCTAAAACTTGCCAGCATTTGGATCATTTGGATCCCCTCATATTTTTCACATGAAATACTGCATGATTAGTTTATCCACCCAGCAGTCTTTTCAGTGCGTCACTGTCAATCCATTCCACTTGATCATCAACAGAATACCCATATCCATTCCACATCTTTTCCTTGTTGCCAACACTTCACAGCATGCACACAAACCACACCTAACTGCTGTCATCAGTGCAGTCTCTGTTGGATGGAGGTTTGAGGAGATAAGGTCAAGTATATTTTTGCTTAAGTCTTCTCGTTTGTTACATAGCCTCTTTATAATTGCTAGATCACTTCAGATTGATGTTAAAGTCAGCAAAATAAAGAAAAGCTTCTTTTAACTTTAGTGGAGATTGGGGAGCAGATGTCACTAACAAATTGATAGTCAGCCAAAGAAAACCAGACATGGATATAAGGAGGTTTTTGACCAGGAAGGGGAAAGAAAGTCACAGTCGCCCAAGCTGGGTGGTGGCCTAACAGCTAAGTTGTGTTCTTCGGTGGCCAAACTGCTAGCTTTTCCAATGAAAATGTTAGCCTACCTTGCAAGAATCCAACAGCAAGCATTAGAGCTATTAATCATTTACCTATCATTCATCATCTATCACACTCATTCATCTACAGCAGGGGTGCTCAATACGTCGATCGTGATCTACCGGTCGATCGCTAAGGTAATGTGGGTAGATTGCATGGCATCAAGAAAAAAATCCAATCCAATCTAATCCGTGCAGACCGGAAGCTGCGCACGCTATTTCAGAGCAATTCGCAGTTCTTTCCGTGGTTACCATGGAAACAGACAACAAGAAGCGGAGTGACTCACGCGTGAGTTGCCGAGTTGCCCAGTTTATTTCTACTAAACTTCAGAAAGGGTATAAAAATGAGTGAGGGAGCTGCAGTGCAA
>JAQNCA010000012.1:250122-270295 GCA_029783725.1 Acanthurus tractus
ATTCAAACAATCAATGTATTTATAGAGTGTGATCTTGACATGCTCTATATGTAAAGTGTCTTGAGACAACTTTGTTGGGAATTGACGCTATATAAATAAAATTGAATTGAATTGAATGTCAGGCAGAATGCCAGGCAATGCAGCTGCAGGTCTTGGGTAAGTTAGGAACTTTACAGAAAGAGACACCAATAAAAAGGTGTCTTCAAGATGATACTGAAAAGGCCTTTTGGACAAGAGACAAAAGGTCTTCAGTTCAAAAAAGAAGTTCATTTGCCTATGATTTAATCTTTTGGTTTACCATGACCTGGATGACTGAGACTCTACACAGACTCTTGTATGAATTGTTTGAATGCTAGTATCTTCAAGCTTTTATGGTTGTGACTTTGAGAAACCTTTCACGTGTTAATTAGATGGCGTTGGGGGTGTGGCACGTGGACAGCATGAGGCTGCTCCCACCTTTTGATTCAATTCCAAATTTGTACACCTGGCCTGGATTGATAAATTTTTGCCTGCCCCATGTCTGTGTTGTTTTGGACTCTGTTGAGGACACAGTAATGTTAAAACTTTGGTCTGTTTGCACCAGAAAAGCTGTGAATCTATCAGTTGTGCTCTAGCATTTTTCTTTCCTTTTCAAGTTTTGATGTCCTCAAGCTGTGAAGTACCTGAAATTATAAATGAACTGCACTTTTCTAGTGCTTTTGTAATCTTTTGATTACTCAAAGGACTTTTACAATACAAGTTAGTTAGCATTCACTCATTCATGCACACATTCACACATGCCACATAGCTTCTCTATAAATTGCCACCTTGCTCATCAGAAACTTATGCGCACATAATAAGCACATTATGCTGGGACAGTAATTTGGAGCAATTTTGGTTTCAGTATCTTGTCCAAGGATACGTTGACATGAAGCTTGGAGGAGCTGAAGATCAAACAACTGACTACCAATCAGTGGATGACCCACTTTACTTCTTCAGCTATGGCCACGTAAGCCATATTTTGCTGGAACATGTTCTGGGGAAACCTTTTTCTATTTGATGGCTTATCACTTACCCCAGAACAGGATTCTTAGTAAACATAGAGCAGTATTTAAGTTGGTATTATTTCAGAAAAAAGTTTTTTCACGTTTGAATTGTTCCTGATTATTTCATTTTATCATTGAAGAAATGTATACAGTCAATGATATGTAGACATTACTAGATTTATTTCTTAAATACTGAAGGCTCTATATTGCAGAAGTAATAATCTTAGGTGCAAAATTGATAAAAATTTTCAAGCATTTTTCCTGGCTTGTCACTTATTTCACACCCAGTGTAACACCCAAGTGCAAATTTTGAGCTTTTAATTCAAGGGATTTAACCATGCCATTGCATTCAATATTGAGGAAAAACATCAATTATAAATGTACTGATGCAAGTAAAGAAGGCCATTATCTGGCTGAAACAGATACTTTTGACAGATGAAAAACAATATTAACTCGCAACAGAACGATGGATTAAAAAGTGAGGAGATGGAGAGTGACAACTCATGATCCTAAGCAATCTCATTTGTCAGAAATGGTGGGGGCAGCATTGCCATTAATGGCTGCTAATAGGGCTTGGTCACTGGTGTTGTGTGATCCTTACGTGTATGAGCTATGGTATTTCATTAGATTCAGCCAAAAGTAGCAAAATTAATGGTATGGTACTTCACAGTGCCGATTGATAATGACCCAAAACACACTACAAAAGGAACCAGAGAGCTTCTTAGAGAAAAGAAATGCAACATTTTTTGGTCAACTGATTTAAGTTATCCTCCCCTCACCTGTGCTGTCTTCTTCTGTCCTGTCTTTATTTAGCTGTGAAATGTTCTCTTTGGAGGACACACTCCCCTGGAAACACAAGAAGACAAAATAATGCATACAAAATACTGGCTTCAGACCTAACACAAAATACTGCCTTATCTTTTAAAATATCTTAGAAGATTAAATGACTGGCTCACATTTTTTAGTAATACTGACATAGCCACACTGTACACTGCTTTTATAATGTTTGTAGCCACAATAATCATACATGAATGTGTCTGTCCACCTGGGCTGTACAGAAATCCTTGATGCAAATTTATCAGCTTGTCAAAACAACCATTCGTCTTTGGTGTTAAATAAATCCTTATGTTTAGACTAATATGAGGCTTCAGCAGCTTAAATGACATGAGTGTGATATCTTCTGAAACTGCTTTAATTTTTCCTATGAAATCACCTTTTTACTTGCATGACTTGCCCTATCACCCATTTGCTTTTCTAGACTATTTGCTAGGCTCTTTGCATTTTCATTCTGTGTACCTCACACATATATGTTGACTGCTGTGCTGCTTGTCCTTTTTCAACTGCTATAACTCCCTTTATGGATTTATGGGGAGGAACTATATTATCTGGCTACCTTGGACTTTTCTTGTAAGCAAAGCAGAGGTTTTTTTTTTTGCAATATTCAACTCTGATGATATGATTGTAGCCAAACAAATTTCTCTCTAACCTTTTGTGCTCTAAAACCATGTTTCTAAAGAAGCAATTGTCTATGGTTTTAAGAAACTTAAAAGTTATTTTACTTCAGGTTTTAAATTGCTTCAACACTATAAGCTTCAGTGGTAACACTATTTACTTCCATTACAACGATTTAAAAACAATCACATCCTCGGTAGATCTTTTGTCAGCTTATCCACACTGTGAAAATCAAGCCAATTAGACATATGTTTACTTCAATGAGGTATTTATCAGGTGAATATTTTGGTTTTTAAAATGTATGTGATATCATTTTACCTCTAGGGCATCAAAATCAATACCGAACTGTTTTCCATGAAGCATGGCTTGGAAGTCCTCCAGACTGCAGTCAATACTGTCCAGATAGTCCATCAGCTCCAACCTGATCTCTCAAACACACAGACAAACAAGGACACACACAAGGACACGGACACACACACACAGACATATACACACATGGAGACACACATGTTCACACATGCTCACACACGCAAACACACAGACACACACGGACACACACGGACAAGCATGCGTGCTCCATTAGTAACAATTATGCTTCTTGTCTCTCTTGTCACTTGTTGCTCAGATATATTTACATCAGCCACAGTAAAACCACCCACTAAGATTATTTATCTTACTTATAACTATGTTATGTTAATTTTTTAACTCTTTTCAACAATATGCTGGACCCAGAAAATATGGCTGAATAAATTTGACAATGTAAGCTTCAGAATTGTTAAAAGACTAGTTTAGACTTAACAGACTTGGAAATTAGTATTTCCACTGACTTTCAACTGTCAAAATCAAAATCCTCTTAAAATGTGTATGGAAAATGGCAATTGAGGAAAAAAGTTAAACAAAACAAAACAAAAAAAATTATACACTTACTTGCCCAACAGGTTGATGTTTTGTGATATTGCTCCATTCTCATTTAGTATGGAGTCCATCATTTTAACAGGGTCCTCCAGATTCAGTCCTGCAGATTTATTTAGCTGTAGGGCAGTGCTGGTAGGTCCACTGCTGTCTAAAGTGTTGCTTCTCTGGCTGTTATCTGCTGGGGCTGATGACAATCCTGGCTCTGCATGTTTGATGTCAGCTGTGCAGGTGTTCCTCACCTCTAGATTAGCTGGCAGCACTGCACAGCAGTCCAGCTCTACTTTCACAATTTCACTGATGGAGGACATATTGAGTAGCATATCAATAAAGCTAAAAACTAATAAGAAGCTACCAACTGATAAGAACATATTTATCATTTTGTTGTGAGTAAGATTCAATCGCTCTGCTTTTGCATTTTGCATGAGGAATTTCAATCCCTAGCACAGAAACAGCATTGGCGAGAATAAATAGTGACTATCTCTAAGCATTAGATAACTGGGGACTTCCATGACAATCTTGGCTCCTTTCTCTTCCTCTCTCTTTTTATCTGTTTTGCATTTATATTTCATTAATGCTCGTTTTCTATCATGTTTATAATAACATGTGTCCATCATTTGATTCCTTGTGCTGCAGACTTTAAAACACCAAGTCATAAAGCTGATTAAGGATTTAATTTAATTATTTTCAGTTTTAAACTAAATATACAGTAGACATTAAGGACAGTCAGATCCCTGGAAAGATTTTTCTGTGTTACTATCGCTATTACAACTGCCATTTACCACATGACATAAGAACACTTTAAAACACTCTCAGGCTGAGCAACAACTCAACTCAAATCCAGAACCCCTCAGGGTTGTTTGCTCAGCTACTTCCAGTTTACTTTGTATACCAATGAAAGAAAATCAGCAATCCTGCAGAGTGGTGCATGAAAAACAACCTTCTACATTCCATTAAAAGCCAGGATGTAAACAATTGCCAGCATGAAGATGATGAGTGAAACCTCCCAGTGACTGTTATATAATAAACATGCCAGACAAGCATAAAATGATATTTCTACAGCTTTAATCAAAATTCAATACTATAATTAATCTTTCATTTTTTTTTAATTTTGGTGCTCTAGATTGTTTAACCATTTTTAAAAAATAGATATTTTAAGTTCTGGTGTTACATGTTTCAGTCACACAATGTATTGTCCCAGCATTATTACATAGAAGTCCTGAAGGTGGCAGTTTCCCTTTGTTTTAGATGTGGTTACAATTACAAGGTCCTAGTCTCTGAACATGATTCAGTTTTTCTCTACACTTACACCTGTACACTACCAAATTTTTTCCTGTCAATAAATGGTAAAAATGACTGTTGTTTCGCTCCACAAACATGTTTTGAGGTATCAACTGTGGTAAATTAGCTAAGCTAGCTGATTTGTGATTAGGCCTCTTTAAGACAAAAGTAAACTGACAGCTAAATATTTTTAATTTGAAGCTGCAGTTTGCATTAGCAGTAATTTAACACTGCATTTTTCTGGGTTGCATTCATGGGTTGGCTTAAGCTCATATTTTAACGTTTTTGTTTTACATAGTTGTTCGATTGAGCATTAGTTAACATTAGTTTAGGGTCATTATTTGAAAGCTAAAAATCAGAATGGGTCGGCACTGTTGCTTTCCCAGCTGCAAAAACAGCTCTGGACTGCACAATTTTCAGTGGGCATAGAAATTAGGTGCCAGTAGCTATGTGTATTTGGCCTACAAGGCCGTGAACTCTTGTCTACAGCTGGGGTTTTGCAATCACTGTTTTACCACAATTGCTAATTCCACTGTCACAGCACAAAGCCTGCTGTCAGCATTTCTGTTGCATTTTATACAAATAGTTTTTACATGCTTTTAAGAACCATATGACTCATACTGACATGACTGCATAGCCAACATTACTATTACATTGTAAGTAATGGCTCGAGGGGGTTAGCTTACCTATCAAAACCTGGGCTGTTTGATAGTTAACAGTGACCTTGTGTCACATTCGACTGGAGTATAAATCCAAATGTATGCACATGTACTTTACCTATCAGTCCTACGAAGTCAGTTGTGAATAGGCTATGGGAAGGGTAGACTCAGGAGGTAGAGTAGGTTGTCTACTAATCAAACACTGGGGTCCTCCAGTCTTCATGCATCCCTGGGCAAGATATTGAACCCAAAATGGCTCTCGGTGGCTGTACCAGCAGTGCGTGAATGTGTGCATGACTTTCTAATGAGCAGGTTGGCACTTTGTCAAGTAGTCACCTGGCATTTGTGTGAATGTGTGCGTGAATGGGCGAATGCTGACTTGCATTATAAGGTGCACTTGATCATCAAAAGTTTAAGAAAGTAATACAAATATACAGTCCATTTACCATATTTACCATTTAGGCTGACAAAGTGATGAGTATTGCATTAATTAGGCTGTGGTGAAACAATACTTGAAAAGTATGTAAAATAATAATAGCTGGCAACATTACTCCATGGCTTTATTCAGAGCTGTCAGAATGGACCTTTGACTAAAATGATCATACCTATGGGTATGTTTTTTTTTGTTTTGTATTTTATTGTTGGGGGGAAAACTAACACGTGTTCTATTGACGTGTTTGCTTCAACCAAAACTGTCCAGAGAGTACAGGATCAAGAACAAAAACAAAAAAAGTGCTGCTGAAAAGGCTAACATGAAGCTGACCAGGAAAAGCAAAGGTGAGTCATAGTATTAGATCTTTGTATGAATCATACATTTTCTGAAGCTCAACACATTCAGGATTTGAAAGAGAGTTTTGGTATGCACTCTTATAAGATGTTACTGTAAAGCAGGTTTTCTGAGTGGCCTTTTTGCATATGAAAGGTTACTTCTGTTCATATATTCATAATACTGCCTTGACTGCTTCTTTTTCAATTGATGTGTTTTGACAAATGTGATCATTGGACCAAAGTAAATTGTTTCTTGCAATCATCTACATTGAAAAAAATAATAAAGTTTTCTGGCAGGGTAGTTGAAAAATTTGAATACAGCTTCAAAATACTTTGATAATATAGTAGGATACTGGGGGAATGAAACAGTGCGTGATCATTTCTTTGAAGCTTTGTATGGTAATGGTGGCTCCCTCAAGTGGTTGTGCTGCTTTGTCAACAACAAACCTTTAGTAACCAGTGAGGTGAAGGCTGTTCTAGCAGGAAGAAGACAGCCTTTAAAACAAAGACCAGGAGGAGACGAGGTGGATGCAGAAATAACTAAAACTCTGCCTGAAGGAGACCAAGGAAGTGTATAGGAGGAAGAAAACATGGGGGGTCCGGAATCCGGATCCGGAATGGCATGAAAATCATCAAAAAAAAAAGAAAAAAAATGACAGAAGCGCAGCAGAGGGGAACATAGAGAGAGCTACTGAGCAAGACCTGTTTTAACAACCTTTTAAACATCCCCCCACCCCCGCCCCCCACCACCGGACCCCGAACTCCGCTCCCTCTGACCCCCCTGTACCACCTCCATCTGGACTGCCTACCTCTTCCTCCATACCCCCTTGGATAATTGTATTATTATAAAGCTACAGAAAATGCAGCGTGCTAGTCGCCAAGTAAGCAGAGCTTCAGTGGCAAAAATCTATTTGAAATTACTTTTTCTGTCAGTTTATTAATTACCTAAATATTTGTCAGTAATATAGTTAAGTTGGAAAACTATAAATGTTTTGCGTTGCAAGTCAATAAATGGTGCCTCTAAATCTGCGGCTGTTGCTCTTTGAGTTTGACAGTTTGTATCTGACTTAACCTGCTGATTTTAGAAACCAGTGATTGGCTGTTGAAACAAGAAATAAGCCCTAATTCTAAAACCAATTGCCAAATGTCATTGGGCATCAGTGTCCTTTGGCATAATGAACCCCAAACTGATTGTAATGGCTGTTCTTTTAAAGTGTATTAGTTCCTTCTAAGCAGGTTGGCACCTGTACAGAAGCTACTTGTCGTTAGTGTGTATGTAAATGGATGTATACTGAAATATGTTGAAAAGTATTTTAATATTCAGAAGACTAGAAAGTGCATGATAATTGCGGTTTATTTCAAACACCATCTGTTTAAATAGCCTTACCTTTTCTTGTGGGCTTGCTTGTGACCCTCTGTGATTTCAGCTGTCACTTCAGAGATTTCAGAATTCTCAGTCAGATCACAAACGATAACATCATCTGTTATCTCTGAGTCCTTCACACCATTCCGACTGTTGACAGATGACTAAACAAAACATACAGAGTTTGTATCACATACAAAGAACATTACACATTCACAGGGGTGCAAACTCAGCAAGTGTGAAGAACAGAAACAACCCCCAGGGCCTGCTCCAGCGGTAAAAATTTCTTTAAATATCAGCTTTAAAATTTGGATTTAGAGTGTTGAGTTTATTAGAAATTAAAGCATTGTGAAATAGGAAAAAACCATATCCTAAAATTTATGTAATCCCACTTCTACAATTTTGTATTAGGGGGCCTTTATTTAGTGCAATAAAAAAATGTATAAATATATAAACAAACAATCAGTTGACTTTTTGATGTGTCATATCTAGTTTTTCTGGGTTATACTTAAATTAAAGATTTTGAAAAGTGTGCTGACATTTCCCCTTTATTAGTAGAGGTAAAAAATACTCTCTTGTGACAAACTTTGCACTGTTGCAAGTCAGTGTGGTAAAGGTCTGGCATCAAAGGGTAAATAATCATTCAAAAGACCTCAAATGTAAGTTAGCCAGGGGACTCAAAAATAATAAATAAATTGTTAATTGCCAACAAAATGATAAGGTAGTAAAATTTACAGGTCCCATTTAATTCAAAATTCACTTTCTCATGGTGTCCTGAGCCTTTTTACAGAGACCCCAAAAATTAGAAAAAGGCACCCCCCCTCTGGTCGAGGTTTCTGCCTGTTAAAAGGAATTTTTTCCTCGCCACTGTCACCAAGTGCTTGCTCATGCGGGAATTGCTTTTAATTGTTGGGTTCCTATAAATTTAAATTATAAATGTAGTGTGGTCTTGCCAAGTCATATGCACGTCCTACGAGGGGTGTGAACAGTAATAAGAGACAAATCTGTACAACCATATTCAACATGATCTGTTTGAACAACAAATGTAGACCATGTATGTAAAAACAATCATATATATACAGATACTCATTACATGAGAAATATACTGATTCACCAGTGTTCACTGTAGGTATGATAAGATTAAGAGGTATTATTTACTGACCTCCTCCACACTCATTTTATCATCGTAGATTTGATGAATGTATTTGGGTTTCTTTCCATTGCTGTTCATGAGAACTGGCCTGTCAAAAACAGTGACATATCAACATTTAAAGTTCAATAAGACAGGAGATTGTTTTATTATGCGCTGATAAACTGTTAATTTTTTTAATTATTTAAATTTTTTCATTTTAAAAATCATCAATCATCATTAGCTCAATCGAGCGGCCCATGTACGGCAGGCTTAGTCCTCCATGCAGCAGTCGCGAGTTCGATCGGCTCCAACCCTATCTGCACGTCACTCCCCCTCTCTTTGCCCTGTTTCCTGTCTACTCTTCAGCAGTCCTATCAATAAAGCCAAGGAAAGCCCGAAAAAATATCTTTAAAAAAAAACAAACATCAGCAACAGGTTACTTGATGAAGTAAATCGTTGCAAATTAACTACAAAAAAATACAAAAATACAAAAAAAAGATCTATCATGTAGTAAATTTACACAGACACCAGTCAAGGTGCCCACGATGTGTCAAAGCAACCGCACACCTGTCTCTGATGATGTCTGTGGCAGGTAGCTATTTTATGGTAATATAACACTTATTATAATTGTTCACCCCAGAGTGTTCATGATCATATGAGCAACAAAACAGAAATTACATAAAAGCTTTCACTTTGGCATGTACACCAGTCACACCTTCACACCTCCTCCTCCATGCTTCATGGTGGGAACCATGTATGTAGAAACCAGCCATTCACCTGTTCTGCGTTGCGCAAAGAAACAGCGGGTGGAACCAAAGATCTCAAATTTGGACTCATCAGTCCAAGATGAGAACTCTGTGTGTCATTTATCTTAGAGCCCAGATAAATGCCACACGGAGTTCTTGTAGCAGACACATCTCTACATCAACTGTTCAGAGGAGACTGTGCAAATCAGGCATTGAACACAGATTTCCACTGGTCTAATGTGCAGTCCTTGTCTTTCTTGGCTGAAACAAATTTCTTGTGCTTGTTGCTTTTCTTTAATGGTGGTTTCTCAGCAGCTGTTTGACCATAAATGCCTGATTATGACAGTCTCCTCTGAACAGTTGATGTAGAGATGTGTCTGCTACAGGAACTCTGTGTGGCATTTATCTGGGCTCTAATCTGAGGTGCTGTTAACTTGCGATTTCTGTCCAAACTTTTGACTGGTAGTGTACTTAATAGTGAAACACTGTAAATCCAAAATATATATATATATGTATTATCTGAGGGGACTAAATTGTTGATGGCTTGTTGAGAAAAATTTACCCATTAATTAAAATAAGTGACCACTCTGCCAATGTCTCTCTGAAACATGGAGAGATTGGGTTTGGAGGGTCATCTATTTAAATAACTACTACTCTTAACGTAAGCCCAGCTTAAGGATGTTAGACAGTATACCTTACCTTTTGCGCTTCAAATTCAGGATGCGGTTGTTCTGTACCAGTGTCACGATGAAATGTACCAGCTGAAAGAAGAACAGTTACTGAGATTCAACAGGAAATGCAACTGGATTGGCAATCAGTGCCAGTGATTAAAATAACACATCTTGGCTATAGTGACAGAAGAAAAGTACACCTTTCCATTCCAAAGTAATCAATTTTGTGAGGAAAAAAATTTACATGATCAGCAAAATACTTATCTTATTTCTAGTCAAGTACGCACAGTCCACATCAAGACATTGATTAAGATGGAGAGCACTGAGTGCTTGGCACTTTTGTTTGAGTTCTCCTGCATATTCTTTGACCCTAGGCAGTGCAGTTTTATTACAGATCATATTATCAATAAAATTAAATCAATCAAATTTTATTGGTATAGCCCTTTAAAATAACTAGAAGGTACCCAAAGGGCTTTACAACAAAGTCATAAAACAGTACAGAAAAGCAATACATAAAACACAGGTTTTCATATTAATGGTAGAAAATTCCCAAAAAAAGTTTTCATAAAGTTTGCTCCCCTAAAAGTAATAACATAACATAATTAAGGCTGGTTCTCTTGAGAGTATGTAGTACTAATAAAAGTATTTGAAAGTGCTCATAATGATTTGAAAAAAGTTCTACATGACAGATTTTCTAGTGGTAAATGGGTAAAAATGTTTAATCACCCATCTTATAAACTACACTCAAATTTCCTTAAGAAAAACTCAAAAATGCACTGTATTCAAAAGGTGATGTTTACAGAACGATCATACTTAAGCACATTTACAGAGGTGGTCCAGTGAGGTCCTTACCTTTTTGATGAGCTGTTGCTGGTGGGCATGTTTCTGTCTCAGATCTGAGATCTCCCTCCACAAAGCTTCATTCTCCCTAAACAACAGAAGTAACATTTAGAGTTTGAAGATCTACAAAACCAAGCATGTCTCCTATGAGTTTCTGTTTTTTCATTCTTGCTCTTGTTACTGTCTAGCGCTAATGAAAGCAGCCTAGTTGGATTTCACACAGGCTCTGCCCTCTAGTATACTCATACTGCACTCCAACAGCACTTGCTTTTTCACCTAATGCAGTTTGCAAAATGCAGGACCCCTCAGTTTACTCACGTCTGACATGCCATTCTTCTAGGATAAAGGCATTGCTTTAAGAAGCTTGTCCTTGCCTGTTACTGACTAGTACTACTTGTGCTTTGAGTGCATCAGTCCAGTAAACACATAGAGCCCCACTGTGTAGCCAGCGCCCTGTGTAGACTGCAGAGCGCTTTCCTTGCTCAGCAGCAATGGGATCACTTCTGCAGCTAACAACTCAACATAGCCGTCTTCTGTCTCTGCTGATATAAGGGTAAAACTTACTTTTTCAATTAACCCTCCTATTATCCTTGGGGTCAATTTGACCCCATTCAATGTTTATCATTCAAAAAATAATAGTTGACTTTTTTTTGCCTCATATTTCATGAGTTTTCCTAATTTGATGGGTACAACTGATTAAGCATAAAATTATCATGATGATATTTTGCAATACGCTCACCCTCTCTCTCTCTCTGTCTCTCTTGAAAATGTCCTCTGAGAAAAGGTTCACTGTCAATGATGTTTTGGAACAGCGCTTTGACAGTGACAGTGAAAGTGACAGAGAGGAGAATGTTTCTGAGACAGAGGATTGTGCTGAGGAGGACCCTGATTTTGAGAAATTTTCATCTGATGAGAATGAGAGTGTTGACCCTCCCGTTGTCACTCAACCACCAGCAGACTCGATCGATCCCCTCCAATAATGGGAAGATAATATGGTCCCTTTCCCCACTTCAACAGCAGGGTAGACTTAGTGTTGCTAATATTATCAAAATGGTTCCAGGCCCCACCAGATATGCAGTCAGCCATGTTGAAGACATTAAGTCATCATCTTAGCTCTTCATAACACCATCAATTGAAAATATTGTTCTTGGGATGACAAATTTTGAGGTGAGGCGTGTGTATGGGGATATGATACGATACGATATTCTATTGAATATGATTTAGTCAATTTTCGCAATATCTTCTACTTTCTATTTTATATCCAAGACACTATTTACACGAGATATGTTGTCTATTTTTTTGTTTTCTATTTTTATGTTTCTACATAATTAGTATTGAGCATTAGAGAGGAGTTTCAATATCACTTTCATCAAACTCTCTTCCAAATTTTTTTTTACATCAAATGCTTTCCACTACTCTGAAAAATACACCAAATTATAAGCCCCCTGACATTTTTTCATATTGTTTTACATCACAAAACAAAAGCTCCAACTATAATTAAGTGCAGTATTTGTACTTTATCAAATAAATGCAGGTGTGCTAGGTCAAGAAACAGACCAAGACACCTACAGGTTGTTGTTGTCAGCATGTGTGTGTATGCAGTCCATTATATGTTAATGGCAATTTTTTCCTTCACAATAAGCAAAGCTAAACAAATGCTCTCTATAAAAAGCTTTTACACGAGGAAGATGTCTTGACCTGAATAAATGCTGTTCAGGTGGACCTTATGCGACAAGGATATCTAAGAATAAAACAGGCCATTTCCTGTTGCTGCTTTAACAATGGGTTAAGCCTGGTATGAAGATATGCAGAGACTACCACCTATATTAAACATGTGAAGTTTGTTACTTGAAATTCAAAATTGTATTTTTTTGTGAACAATTTTAAACAGTGTAGCATTTTTGGCACAAATATATTACAGGACACTTACAGAATATTATGACAAGCATTCTTCAATATAAGTACAAGCCTTGGATGTGGAAACCATGGCATCATTCACATTATCATTCTTTTGCAACTTCAATTTTACAGTCAGCCAGAATTGACCCCATTTTTCGTTGCCTTTCCCCCAGCATTCATTCTTCCTAACATACTCAAATGATAAAATCTAATCATTTCATCTGCCCATCGTGTATCACCATGGTCTCTTCCAGTGTTGTACTGTGAGTCTTTCATCTGAATCCTCCTTTTGAAATACTAGATACTAAATATTAGCTACATTAGGTACCATTGTCCTCTCACTAAGAAGACAATGCTGTGGATGTATGGGCTGGATGGTAGCAAGCCAGTCTTCCACTATATCCCAAACCTTGCATGTTATGAAGGCATGTTATGTTTTTCTCCATTTTTTTTTCTTCCTCCATTTGAGTCTGAGGCCACCCTAGGCTTCCTTTGTTTCGGCATGGTGTGGAATTCTTTCTCAGGGTGAAACTCCAGAAGGGCTATGTGGATCAGAAAGTGTCAACACAGCCTTGGTCTACATCAGGGGTGTCAAACTCATTTTAGCTCAGGGGCCACATGGGGGAAAATCTATTTCCAAGTGGGCCGGACAGGTAAAATCTTGGCATAATAACTTAAAAATAACAACAACTTCAAATTGTTTTCTTTGTCTTACTTTGGTCCAAAATAGTACAAGCACATTCCGAAAATGTACACATCACAAATAATCCTCTTGAAAAAACACTTCAAGTTAGTTACAAATTCTGAGGAAAAAATTGGTGCAATTTCAAGAACACAATGCCTCAGTGATTGGAACTTAAACTTTGTTTCAGTGTATCTACAAAGCCATTAAACTAAGTCACAGCCTGTTTGGGATTGAACAAAATACAAAATAATAAATAAATAAAACAACTCTTCTAGGTACCAAATACCCCATGTGCCATTTCCACATATTAATCCTGTGCTAACTCAACAAACAATACAAACTGAGGTAAAAATTATTCAAGAGGGTTGAGTTACCCCCTGCCTTGTAGGCTACACTATTTATTGATAAAAAAAAAAAAAAAAAGTGCAATGCATGAACAATTTCAACAAACCAAACTTATGAACTGAATTGACTTATTTTATCTAAGAACCGCTTCATGACTGCAGATTTTTGGGTCGCGCACACATCTTTCAGACAGGGAAAGTGAGATGCATCACCACCTGCGAGTTGTGTCTCCCACAATGACAGCTTCAATTTGAACTCACATATGCTGTCATAATACTGCGTGACAACTTTGTTGTGCCCTTGCAACATTTCGTTCAAGTTAATCAGGTGTTCTGTAACATCCACCATAAATGTAAGGTCCTGCATCAATTCTGTGGACTGAAATTCTAACAGTGGTTTGCTCTTTTCTTCCATGAACTGTTCAATTTCCTCTCGTAAGTCAATGAAACACCTCAGCACAGCACCTCGGCTCAACCGGTTTCCCTGGTGTGGTACGGCAGGCCATAGTTGTCATCTTTCTCTCTGCGAAGGCTGTCAAACTAACGGCGATTCAGGCCGGATCGGATAAAATTAACAGTCCAAAAATCACGTACTCCATTTGCAGTCTGCACCTTCTCTCTGAACTCTGTCACAACACCTGCTTTTTTCCTGATCATTGAGAGAGCAGCATCTGTAGCCAGGTCGACAGCGCGGTCCACTCTGACCCCGTCCAGCGTGCCGACAAGCACAGTGAAAATATCCGCTGCTGTTGGGGTATCCGTCATTGGCACCAACTCTGTGGATGAATATGGCCAGTTGCGCAACATCTGTAATATCCATGCTTTCATCAATTGCAACTGAAAACGCAACAAATGACTTTACTTTGCACTTTAACTGGCTGTCCAAATCCGCCGAAGATCAGAAATCATGTCTGCAACTGTGTTTCTTGTCAGGCTGTTATTTGCAAAAGCCTGGCGCCATTCAGGGCACACAATCTCCGCAGCCTTCAGCATGCATGTATTCACAAATTCACCCTAACTAAATGGTTTTGAAGCCACTGCAATTGCATTAGCAAAAAGGTAGCAAGCCTTCACTGCAGCATCACTGATTTCTTGGCTGTAAGTAAACACAAACTGTTGTTTCTTCAGAATCGCCAACAATTCATTCCCCTGCTCTCTTCTCTGTTGTCCTTGTTCTTGTCTCGCAGATACCCATGGACTGAGGTTGCGCCAGGATTGCTGATCTTAGCTGTGCCTTCCGCTGTGGCTCTGCTTGATACTCATAGCAACTATTTTTATTTTTGTTTTTGTTGTTGTTGTTGTTATTGTTATTGTTATTACTACAACTATACTACTATATTTTTGGCCTTGCTCTCTCTCCCCTTTCTATCCATCTCTTTTCCCTTCCCGTCCTGCCCCTCCCCATGCCTGTTAAAAGGAAGTTTTTCCTCGCCACTGTTACCAAGTGCTTGCTCATGTGGGAATTGCTTTCAATTGTTGGGTTCCTATAAATTTTAATTATAAATGTATTTATAGAGTGTGGTCCTGACATGCTTTATATGTAAAGTGTCTTGAGACAACTTTGTTGTGATTCGACGCTATATAAAAAAAACTAAATTGAATTGAAAGTTGTTGTATTTGTCGGCAACAAGAGACTCATATTGGCGACCAAGGTTATATTCTTTGAGCACTGAAACATGCCGTGAACACACCAAACACTCAGCTTTCCCATTCACTTCTGTGAATAAATAGGAGGATGACCATTTTTCTTGGAACACTCTGCGTCCACTTTTCTCTTTTTTTGACAGAGACATTTTGGGGCAATGAGGGTACCAAAGCAGTAATGTTCAAAGTAAAAGATGTAAAAGGGCGGGCAGAACACAAGGTGGCTCCGGACCACTGACTGTATCAATACCTGGACAAACCCTCTGTGACGTCCCATTGGTTTCTGCAATCAACGGAAAATTGCAAAATTTTAAGATTAAATATAAAATAAACAAATGAGTTAGAAAAAAATTCACCCCCCTCAGAGTTTACATTAAATGGTAGAGAAGCTGTAGACAAAAAAAAAAGTTTTTTGAACCAGGCTGTAAATATGTTTATTTCTGCGGAAGTGGGAAGTTAGCCCCTTGCTCCGGACTAGCTGTACTTGATTGGCCTTCTTGCTCAGCCCCGTATAAACAGTTTGCTTAACCACATTGTTATTGCGGCATCCAATGGACACATCTAGAACAGCAGTTTCTTTCATTGGAAAATTGCAGCTCATTTTTATAATGATGATGGTAATTTTGATGGCTGTATAAATTTCAATTCTGGGTGAACAATTTCTTAGAAATTACTGTAAACACAAGGTCTAGTTTGTAAATAGTCCAAGAAGTTTTCTTTACTTATATGTCTATATTTTCCCTGACAATCCAAATGGGATATATACATCCCTTTTCATACAAAAGCTTTGTGGCTTGTGCTACACACACTCCATGTGTAGGGCATCACAGGATTTAAATTTTTGTTTTCCACCTGTTTGGATGGAGTTATGATTGGGCAGTATGGTGCTGCTATGCTCTGTTATATAGCCACCCAATTTAAATCAGAGCCTGTTCTAAGTCAGTGCTAATTTTTGCTCCTTTAAAAGATAAATTATAACTTGGCAGAGTATACTGGAGGTCCTTTTTTTTATTTTATGTCGGTGGTACTAGAGCTGACATTAGTCCCATCTCCTCAAATTGACATTTTTGGTATCCCTGAGGAAGGAGCTGGAATGACAGCTAAATAAATTAATGTTCTCTCCTTTGCCCCTTTAATTGCTCATCATCAGATTCTCCTCCTATGGAAGAGTTGCTTGCCCCTTCACACACATCCTGGCCGCGGGACCTATTGACATTTTTAAAGTTGTAAAAGATCAAAGTCACCATTTGTGGTTCAACAGACAAATTTTACAGATGTTGGCAGCCTCTCATCTCTCACTTTCAAAGAATGCAATCTATCTCACTGGACTAAAATGGAATGGAATGTTCATGGAATGATTACTTCAATAGTATTCGAGGAAGTACTATATATCACATTATGTCCCCCTCCTTTTTGTAGTAGTTGTTTTTTTTATGTTATTTTTTGTTTTTTGCTTACATTTTCTGTTGTTTGTTTTTCTCTCTTTTACACTCTTCCTTAACATATTTATTTAGAGAAAGAGATGATTTCATTCAGATTTAAAGTGAGTCCAAAATACATCTCAGTGGGTGCTCAACTCCACACTTGGACAGGAAAATACTGAGAACAAGTATTAGAAAAAATATTACTATCAGTATTTATGCTGACCATGTTAATTAAACTCCTCGACATTCCCCAAAGCTGTCCCCCAAGATCTCCTGATGAATCAACAACCCAAACCAAAGTGGCAGTTCTAAATACCCAAATAAGAAATGTTAAACAGCTAAGAAACCCAACTTAAGTCTAAGACACTTACAACACTGTGACCAAATTATTTTGAGCTGTTTTGACTTGACAATGGGACATTTTCAGACACTTTAATGGTCTAGTGAAGAGTTGAAATCTAGTGTTATGTTAAGAATTCAAGAAAAGCTGCTTTGACTGAGTCAATGTTAAAGTAACATAATGTAGCTTTACAATATCACTAACAGCCAATATAAGGGCAAATGCTTCGCAAAGACTTAACTGGCGTTAAAAAACAATTAATTCGCCAGACAGGGCTGAAATGAAAGGAGACAGACAAGTGGAGGGAAAAGGAGGCAAGCTACAATGTGTAACATCCTGCAACTAGAGTTGCTGTATTTATACCTCCTGCAACAGATCTGAACTATTGTTTTTATTCTCCCTTTCCTCAATGCAGTTTTGTCATGTCATGTGACAAAAGAAAGGTGTGTCAAAAAAAAACAACAACCCATTGTACGATCTGTACAAATCATTCCCGCTCTTGTGTGAGTGAAAAAAGGCAGAAAGGCAATCTGTTTGCATCACTGCGTTTCAGTTATGGCTAAGAAAAGTGAGATAAATATATTTTAATCAACAAAGTTTCAGGGTAGTCCAACAGAGCTTAGCTCGCGTGCAGCCAGCTTCCCTTGCTCACACATTACCTTCAGTTTAGTGCAAACCGGAAAAGGCACATTTAAGTCATAACCATTTCCTTTCTTATGGTGAAACATGATTGTACTCCTTAATTGAAAACTAAAGCTTTTGGTAGCTTTATCCCAAAGGTCTTAAGAGTACACAAGCCAAAATTCAAGTCTGTGTGATCGAGACTGTAGGAAGAGTACAACATGCGGAAATAAGTAACAAACAGCCACTTAATTCAAACTGGCCGACTTCCTGTTGAGTTGAAGTCATGGCTCAAGAGGCTTTTTTGTAAGTCTTTACATGACCATGAGCCAACCAAATTTTGTATATATAGGTGACATGCAGTGTTAAGAAATCTAAACCAAGCTTTCTTAACATGCCAAACTTGTACAACACCTTAACAAAACATGTTTTTCAACTCTGACGGCACTTCATATTATCCCTGAACTGTAGGTTTGTCCTTTATGTTTTCTATGTGTTTTCTGGGATGATCAGTATACAACCTCACACTCACCTCTTTAGAGTTGCTAGTCTGGCATCAATGTTCTCCTGCTTGCTGTGAACACTCTGAACATTTGCCAAGATCCTGGTCAGGTCTCCCTGTCGAATCTTATTGTCCTCTGGCCGAGTGTTTGAAACCTGGAAGTCAGCAAAATAATCAAATCTTGTGTCAACATCTGTGAATGTTCTCATTCATCCAGGTCATAGTTATTCTAGGAAAATAAATCGAAGTCAACTGGACTCAGTTATATGTGTCAACAGTATCTTCACGCTTTAAACATTAGGTAAAGCAATACTGTGATCTGAGAATTTTTTATGTGTTTAATACAAGACATGAGCCTGTAAATGAGAAAATTGAGAGAAAAGGGACTTTAATAACGATGGCAATGTAAATTTTTCTGGGAGACTATATAAACACAAAAAAGAAAGTATTTTTGATTCATAAATGTGTGGTATAAGACCACTGGTCTGACAGATGTCTCAAAAATGTCTAAGCATTTCCAATCAAGATTTGAAGTGTTACTTTGCTAAACAAGGCTTTATAAATCTGTACTTAGATTTGAGATCAGCATCACACAACTGTTTCTAAAACAAAGTGACATACTTAGAGAACTGATAAGCAGACTAGGGATAATGAATTTGGCAAGTGGATGACATGTTACCAGTCTTTTGAACATTTTTGTAATCATTCTGTTAAAGAAAGGCATACTGGTAATGGCAACTACTGATAGCTGTCAACAGTTCCTGAATTATTTAAATATTAATTCTGTTGACAACTTAAAAGAGAGATCAATAACAGGTGACTCCACCTTCCTCTTGATGTTCTCCAGCAGGTCATCCTGTCCATGTCTGAAGTAGGGATGCTGAAACTCCACTGGACCATCCCTCTCTTGCTTCACAATGCCTGTGTCAATGTGCATCACTTTACGGAATCCATCTTGATGGATAACACACAGACACAAAGACACACACAAATAGTAAAGTCATTAAAAGAATGCATCAGTCTACTTAATATATGCATGTTCAGTGTACAGCCCTCAGACATAAAACATCTTAATCATTAATATTTAACTCCAAGAGAACTGAAGGTTTTTCACATGGTCATCAACTTATGTTTGCCAGGTTTTGCACTGGAAAAAAAGAGAAGAAAGGGGAATTAAAACACTAATGCCGACCTCAGATTCTCAGACAAGTCAAGGCTGAGAGGAAAAGGTGACCAGGCTTTTGCAGTTGCTGCTCTGTGTGAGGCCTTTTCCCCTCTTCGTCTGCCACTATATTTCTTTGCACTTAAGTAGAACAAAGTTGATGGCTGGGTCACACAGTTCCTTAGTTTTAATCAAAGTCGTGTCCTACAGTTATCAGCGCAGACTCTCCCCATCTGCCCTCACCACAGCAACCAAGGCCGAAGGTATGAATGTATGTTCTAATACCCCATAAAATCCTGAAAGTGTACAGCTTGACCTTATTTGGATACATAGTTTAAGACTGGTGAAGTGAAAACACAAAGGGCTCTAATTTCACGGCGCAACTCAAGGCGGCGAAGGGCGGCGAAGCCTGGCGAACCTCCCGCAGTGGTAATTTGGTTGACAGGCGCGCAGTGCGCACACATCACCAAAACCTCACAGGCAGGTTTTCAGAGTGTCAGGCGCATTTTAATGCAATAAACAATCACAACAACCACTATTTTATGCAACCGTCTGAACCAGCATATACATTTGTATCAATATTAATTGTCCTGTTACATCTGATGTCAGATCAAAGTCATTTGTCACACGTAATGGAAACTCAACCTGACGGCAGCTGGAATAGTGATCGAACTAACTAGTTCACATCTCTCAGCCAACCACA
>JAQNCA010000012.1:274829-300166 GCA_029783725.1 Acanthurus tractus
ATATATTGTAGAAATAGAAATGACAAAATATGGAAATGTTTGCTTTCTAAACGATTTGACTTAAGGGGGGATCAGCTTGGAGCTGTCTGACACGATGCATTCATCGAGCGTTGTCCCCGTCCGGCTGAATAAACAAACAAATGAATGAATGAATGAATAAGTAAATAAATAAATCCTTGCAGTTCAGCCTGTTCGCGCTGAGTGTACGATACCAATACGCCCGCGTCAATGAAAGCGGAATCCCCCATTGGTTCATTCATTTTTGGACGGAGAAACTCCTATGAATTGATGAGATGATTCTACACAGCTGATTGAACTACCGGTTTTGCGCCAGCGGCGCATTGGGCGGGACAGGGCCGGATTCCTCTGCTGCTCCTGGATCAAGGCGGCAAAGGTTGACCTGGAAACTCCCCTGAATTAATTTTTAACTTTCCACGCCCAATGCACCGCTGGCGAGCGGCGCAACGTGTACGATAGGGCCCCATGTTTTCATGACAACCATTCTGCCATTCTTAAAACAAATGTTCTGCCCTTTTGATCATATCTTATAATGCTCCTAAAGCCATGTTTAAAGAAAATTTATGATAACTAAGTATTTCCTAAGCCTCTCCTCTTTGTGATTTTGAACTGAAAAGGATCTCTTTAGCTGGATTTAGGAGAATCCATACTAGCTTTCCACATTACCCATTCCACACAGCTTTTTCATGCTGTGAGACTAATGTAAAACACCTCCACTGCAATTGATTTAGTATTCCAGCTCTTGCTCTTGGACTTTCTTGTCCTTTAGACCAGCCTCAAATGGTCTGATAGTATTTTTTAATTCTGCATCCTGTGTAGGGGTTAGGTATAATGAGTCTGAATGATGTCATAACACATAATGGGCTATTGTTAAAAGCATAGTGTATAAACACACTGCTTTAGGCCAGCCTGCTGTCTAAAACATTTTAAACAAACTTTCTATCGTTTCAGTTGTTTGGCTTGGAGAGATTGTAATGACAAAAAGATAAAGTTTGACTCAAATCCAATTTACATGACAAAACTCCACATGTTTGGTCACAGTCAGCTGAAAGAGGCACGCCATGCATATTAAATCTGCAGCCTCTAATTAGAGGGATGTGATGTATATTTTGGAAATTGTCTTCACCAGGAAAACAACATCATGAACTGCAGATGTGGGAAGTAGCTCAGTACATTCTCCCCATTATTGTGGACTACAAAAGTACAATTTTGAGATTATTTGGTGTGTGCTTGAGCATTTTATGCTACTTTGCATTTACACTCTTTGACATTTCAGAGGTAAAAATTGCACTTTTTATGCAACTACTCAGTACTTATTTAACAAGTATAACTACTGATTATCCAACAAATAAGAAAAGATTTACAAGATCTTTTTAATTTAAAAATGTTTTCTCAGAATTACAGGATGAGAGGTTTTTCTTGTTTGTTTGTTTGTTTTTTGGTTGTTGCAATGTGCCTCTGTACATTGAGGTCTTCTTTTCTATGCTAAAAATCTTCACCACAACACCTAAGTATGATCTGATAGCATTTTTTTGTCCAAAGCCCAGCATCTCTACTATAAACTAGTAGTATTTACTTGTGAGTGAAATGTATATTATCAAATCCTCTCACTATAGATTCAAGTGAACAGTAAAAAGGGCCTCTTGGTTACTGAAGTGACACTTTAAAGGCCCATGCCCTGGACTAAAATACTTTGTACACAATAGCTCCTGAATATCTTATTTAAGATGGAGTATTTAATATATAGTATATCTGATTGTTGTAAATGAGTGATGAGATAATAATATAAATAAATAAAGATATGTAATTTACACTGCAATCTTGTTTCTGGATTTTGAGACTTAGTTATGGAAAATCCTAAATCATGTGAAATTCTACTTGGAAATTGGCTTTTCACACCCAGTTGTTCCTGTTTGTGAAATAAAGTATAAATTTTGGTAAAAATAAAACTAAATGACATGTAAAGCTGGATTATTTTTGTTGCTCAGACTACTTGATATTATTTTACCAGTACATCAGTGATTTTTGCTGAAACGATTTTACTTTCCTACATCCTCTCTCATTCATCATTTGCAGACTTCCAGCCAACAGTTTAACTTAAATGTATTATAATAGAGAGAGCTAAGTGTGTGAATGTGTACAGAGGAGTGCAACAGAGAAAAGCCACAGCAGAAAAGAAGAGAGAGAAAACACTGTGCTGTGTGCATGACTGAGCCATTTATTATGTAAGAACCATCAAGTGTAAAATTTACAACAAAAACAGCACCTCTGGAATGACAACAAAATGTTTTAAAGTTATAACACAGGATTAGTTTGGCACAGCAAAGGGACAGGTTTGTGACTGATTTTGATCAGCTAGATGGTTACAAGCAAAGTAAAAAAATGAACTCCTGTGTTTATTTTGGTCATTTGAATTAAAGTAATAAAAAATGTTTTATATTATATCATATTATTTTGTATATTTTTTGTGTACCTTTCTGTAAACTTTCAAGTAAACATAAATTGCGTACATAAACTAGCAAACTTTACTCAGAACTGTTTTTCAGGGTTTTTTTTTTCATGGCTACTGTTGGCTTTCGTTGTATCAGCATGGTGTGGAATTCTTTCCATGGGTTAAACTTCAGAAGGGCTATGTTGATAAAAAAATGTCATCAGAGACTCCATCGACATAGTGGTGAGTGGTAACTTTCTAAAATTTCAATTTTGGGTGAACTATCCTTTTAAGCCAGTGTGAGGCATAAATGAATAATGGAAAAAAAGATGATCAGAGATACGTTTTAAGGGATTATAACTGATGGCTGGAAAACAACATTAAAATATCATGATTTTTTTATAGGTTATTTTTGGTTGGGCTCCAGAGGACCAACAAGAACAAATGACATTCGGTTTTGTGCTTACTAAGATACCTCATTTCAACAATCCCTACACAAAGAAAAACTCTCCTCCTGAAAAGCCCTTACACCCTCAGAGGAAAAATCAAAAGATGGAAAGGCTTCAGATATTTCAAAGCACAGACTGAATTTTTCAGTTGTCTTTGTACCAGCAGGATGAAAGTTTTAGGATTATATGCTGCAGGAATAAAGCATAAGCAAGAGATGTATGGGTTCTACTCCAATTTTTAATGCAGACAATTCTATCATTTGTAAAGCTTGCATGTAGGCTGAACCAGATTGAGTTAGAGCTGTATGGTCAGTTTTATTCTCAGGCACAGCATTCATCCAGCCAACCAGCCAGTTTACTGCTATTGTGACTCGCTGACTCAGTCTTGTTAGGGAGAGCTGAGCCAGGCCACACTCAGAGAGAGCAGCAACTTTCTCATGTAAAACCACTGGATACTGTACACTATGTGTGTGTGTGTGTGTGTGTGTGTGTGTGTGTGTGTGTGTGTTTGTGTGTGTGTGTGTGTGTGTGTCTGGGTGTGCATGTGTGGGTGTGCATGGGCATGTGCGTGTGGGTGTGTATGTGTGTTTGTATGTAGACATGGCATAGCCTTTTCTGCGGAGTCAGTGCTGTTCTCCAGCATGCAATTGATTGTGCTGCGGCATTGCCAGCCAAAAGCAGTTAAAAATACCCAGCCCAACCAAATGAGGTGCAATTTGTTTGTTTCTCTTCAAGCTTGTAAAGTGGAACCATGTGAAGCAAAGACTTATATCTCTTGTTTTCCTTCTTGTCTTCTTTGAAAATAATTGTAAATCTCAATATTCTAGTTACCACATCTCAAACATAATTACAAGCTTTGGGCATTGTGTTCTTGTCTGATGTGGTCCCATGATTCTTTTCACCAGTAAAAAAAAGGCTAAACAAGCATGAATAGCTCCTTTTTTTCTCTTTGTCCTAAGTTGTTTCCAAAATGCTCTTTTTTATGAAGGCATTGTAGGCCAGGAAATGCTGAAGCAAGCTTCAAATTCAACTGAAATTTTTAGTAGGTTGAATAGCAAATACCAGAAAGACACAACAATTTCTCACGATCTTTTACCATCCATGATGAGGTCTGATAGGATCTACAATAACTGAAGTTTAAAATGAAAAGCAATTTTAGCCTGATATGACATACTCCTTTCCTTCAGGACAAAGATAATGAAAGATAATCTGTTGTCCCTAGACTCCAGTGCAGAACAAATCCTGGCTGCTCTTAAGACAACGCCCCTGCAGTCACAGTGTGGTTGAGTTGGCTGAGATGGAGCCCTGCAGTAACTTTATTGAAAACTATAATCATCAAAAACTGTAATCATAGGCTGAAGTTTGGAATGAGGTATCTTCTCTGTTGGTCTCAAACCCTAACCCATGGGCAGAAACAGGAGAGCAGCTGGTATTGAGGGTGTGGTAACTTTTTCTGCATTTACACTATGGTCGCACTTCTTTAAAAGTTTAAAAGATAAAAGTTATTTTTCTGAAGATTTTTTTTGATAAAAAAAAATTTGCATAAATACTTGTGTTTGTAGCCTTTCTCAGAATCAAATTAGGTGTGGGACAGTTGAATCTCAATCTTGTCCTTCCAAAACTGATTTGGGTTTCATAAGTTGTGTGACTTAAGATTGAATTACTCAAAATCTTCAACAGCAAAAGGCAAGTATCTTTTTGTATGTTGCATGCTAATATACTGAAGATTTTTTGTTGTTGTTTTTTCATGTATGATTACTTTACCCTGATCACAGGATTTACAGTTTATATGTCATATTGATCTTTTACTCTTCTTCAATAAAAAAACGAGTTGATTCAGTTGCTATTACGTCTGAATGTGGAACTTTTGGTCAATTGATGACCAGAGGTTTTTGTATATGGTATATAATACCTGAATTTATTAAAAGGTAGTTTTACAATTTCCTTTAGTTCAATGCCATGTTGATGCCATGATTTTGGTCTGGTTTTTACCAGGGCTACTTTGTACAACTTAAGAACCACAGGAGCAAAATTTACAATTATTTCTATGCCATTTTTTTTTCTATTACCTACTCCAGGTTTGTTGTATGTCAGTAAGTTTTTTATTAGCTCGTAAAGAACACATCTCTTTAAGAACATCATAAAAAACAATATCAACTGAGTATTGCATGCACAATTTGACAAGAACTTCCGCGCTTCAGAGTGGACCAGCAGAAAACATAAAGTATTCAGTGATCTGTGGCAAGTGTTAAGTTCCTGTGACTTGAAGGGGTCATGATTTGAGTTCAGCAGTATAAACAGAAAAGAATCTTGGAATTCACATACTCTTGGATACACAGTGGTCGTACCAATTTGTCAAAGTTGGAAATAGCCTCCTTAAGGCCTCTGATTTTCCTGTTTAACTTGTGTTACTGACAGATCTTAACCATCCTCCTACCAAGTGAGGATGTGTGTTTAATCGGATTTGATCACAATAGACTAAAATGCTCTAAGTTGAATTGCAAAGTCAAAAGACACATATTAAACATCTTAAACAACTAACACATTATCTTAATTACCTCTATTCAGAGCGGATGTCCATAAACACACTTAATAAATGTTATGAGAAGGAACCTACACACAAAAAAGTGAAACAGGTAAACTTCACACAGAAAGAAAAGCCTGCAGGGTAACAATTACTAACTTTTGATACACATACACTACTGAAACATATATATTCTTCAACATTAAATCTAAATACTTAAAAGACGTCACAACCTCATATGTGGTTTGAGCAAGTTTGTATTTTTTTATTAGGTCTTTATTGAATTTACAGTTGTGATGCTTTGGAGTACACATTTACAATAATAACATAAAAGACATCCTCACTCAGCTGAAGAGTGTTTAATCTAGTGTTTGTAGTCAGTAATTGTTTTCATAGCACACACTGAAAATTTTTCCTCTGTTTCCATGGGTGTTTATTTATTTATGTGAATTCTGTATAACTTAAACTGTAAGTAAACCAAAACAGATCTACAAGTAGGCGCACACCAAATGGTGAGAATACAAGAAAAATGTATAAACAAAATTTAAGAAAAACAGGTCTTTGGGGTCTGCTTATCCCATCTGTTGTCTGGAGCTTGGAGACGGCCCGTTATGATGATGTTTTTGAGTAACTCTGTTAAAACAGTGGCAACATGGGGTGCTGAGAAGCTATCAGAGAGCCCCTGTATACTCATCTTCATGGAGTGCACATTTCTGGGCAGTGAATAAGGGAGCCATGTGGCCTAGGGAAGAAGGGCTTTGGATAACAAAAACTGCCCAGAGGATATTAGGTATTGTTCTGTCGAGCATCAGGGATATCTTTGAGTTGATCAGTGACTAATGAAATAAGTAATCAGTGACTGTCTTTTCCCTCTTATATTGGTACAACCTTGCAATGAGTTGTTAAGGGGTTTAGAATGTTGGTCAGAAAGAAAAGGAATTCTGAAGTGAATTAGTTGAGTCCCTTTAGAAGAAAGTTGCACATTAGCTACACCACAACCAACTACAAAAGTTAATTGCTACCTCCACATCAGTAGAGAGGTGACTCACACACAGGTATTATATCTAAGCATTCAGTACTTTTAGCTTTACGCTAAACACATTGCTAAACTTATGATACTTTTATACTACATAATTTTGGTTTTAAATATGGGATTTTTACCTGTAGAGGTACTCAAAGTCATGACAGGTAAACAGTGTAGGGGGACATACCACATCAGAATCAAGACACTGTCTGGTGGTGTGGACCACTCCAGAATACATGCTACCACAGTGTTATTGCATATATCTGCCAGTTTTCAATCCCCACTCTGAGAGCTAAAGTCAAAAATTGAAGAAACTGCTTATGACTGACAATGATGGGGAGGTGGATGAGTGCACACACTCTTATCATAAATTTATGAAGGTAGAAAGAGAATCATATTTTTAAAAAAGGCAACAGCAAGATGACAGGCTAAAATGTAGGTGTTGCTGTGCTACAGGACAAATGTGACCAGCTGATATCTCGTTTGACAGCCCTAGACCTGACAGAGGGAAATGATGAGTAAGCATATGTGAGAAGAAAGAATGGCAGATGGTTATAGCAATACTGCAGGTCTGAGCTGGCAAAGGAGAGGAGAATGTAAAATTGATTTTACAGCAGGAGTGCACAGACAAAACATTTCCAAGGGCAACAAAGGCATAAAAATTACACAATAAAAAGTACAATCACCAAAATCTTCAATGAAAACAATAAAAATCAATCAAGAGCTCAAACTGAAATGGAAAGTACAACCAGGACATGCAAAGTACAATATGGAGGAGTGCAAAGTATTAGCGTAGTAGTGCTAATAGTTGTGCAAGAATAGCAACACTTTTTGATATACTTTTTTGGAGGTAGCAATAACATGGGGTTCAAAGCACAGTTTATTATCAAGAACAATATCGCTCAACCCTCTTAATTAGGCTAAGGATAACAGTATAGACAGCAATTTTAAGAATCAATCTTTTATTGTAGCGGCTATGACATCATTAATGAACAAGCAACAGCTACCATGAGGAGAGCCGATGGAGAACGAGAGGTGTTTGGAAAGAGCATCATTCATTCTTGTACACTGCAACTTATTGGTTACCGATTATCCAACCAATTAGATAAGGATCAAAATGATAAGATAAGATATGTAGTGATAAATAAGTCTTTCAGCATCTATAAATGGTTGAATGGAGTAAAATGCTAAAGAAAAGTCAATAAACTAGAGTTTAGAGTGTGTCTTATGGTCCTCAAGATGCTTATACAAAAAGTGTAGCAGTGTGATGACAGCATCACTCATAGTTCTGCTAGCTCTGTATGCAAATTGTGATGAGTCAATCTTCATTAAAATTTTATTCTTGATATTTTAAAAAGACTTCATCACTAGGGAAGTCAAAGCTACATACCTGAGCTGTTAAGTGCTTTGGGGAGGAGGAGGAGTGCTGGTGTGGAACAATAATAGAATTTCTCCAAAGCTGAGGCACTTTCTGCAGCATAAAAGATTGTGAAAAGACTATGAAAGATGCAGCACAGCTGATCCACACAAATTTTTAGAGCCTTTGCCACAGATGTTTTCAGGTCCACGCTCTTTGCCTTAGTGTGTCTAAATAGATTTGCCAGATCTTTTACATCAATAGAAAATGCCAGAGGAGCTGTTGTCTTTTCAGTTTTATATGTTTTCATTCCATATGTGCTTCAGTTTTTGCCTTAGAATCAGTGGCTTACATAAATTAAGTTTCTTAAACTGTTGAGACTGGCCTGGTTAAAAACTTGTCCTTTGAACAAGAGAGGGAAAGAGAAAGTAGGAGGCACTGAAAATATGTTTCTGTGTGTGTGTGTGTGTGTGTGTGTGTGTGTGTCTGGTGTGTGTGTGTGTGCATGTGTGTGTATGTGAATGTGTGTGGGTGTGTGTGTGCGTGTTAAGGGGGAGGGAAACAGTCAACAGCCAAAAACATTTAGCTATAAAAGGGATAATTTCTTTGTTTCTGCTTCATGCTGACTGCAATGCCTGGAAACCCCAAAGAATTTAACAAAGTATTTAAGACCGAGAACATGATAACTAAAAAAACAAATTTTCCCTTCAGGTCCAAGCATTTTTTTTCTAATTTTGGTTCACCAGGTCTTCTTGTGCAATAACACTCACACAACCTGAATCCCATTATGCACAATCAAGTTACATATATTTTTTTTTGCAGCGTACCATGGGCTTAATAAAACATGTATACTGCAGAGATAATACAGAAATATATAAACAGTTTTATGACCAAATACAAAATAGAGAAAAAAATAGATATTAGACCTACCATAAATTTATTTAAAACTTATAGAGAACAGTAATGCATAACAATGCTCTCCAGAGTTTCGGAAATCACAAGGAAAATTTTTTTGTATTCTTCCAAGAAGTTTGTTTTGGCATTTTTCCATCTGTTTTTATTCACAAGGTTAGTTGTGCCATGCCTCAAAGCAGTTTCTTTCTCGATGTGACAGATGGCCACATTATACGCTGTACACTTAACTGGGTAAACTAAACTGCTTTGTCTGTCTTCAGTATACACAGGTCTTGTGTCTTAACATGGAGATTAATATAGATTGATAGGAGATTGCCAGAGGTCCTTGAGCAAGAAAAGGAGGAGAAAACTGTTTGTTACAAGAAACCATTTTAAAAATTATAAATAAGATCATATAGGTCAAAGGAGTACATACTTTTGTTTTTTATATTTCACATAAAATATGAGTGCAATGATTAAGATTTATCAATACTCACATAGTATATACTGCCTATACTGTAAGTCTACTCTGTACATTTAATGAGAGAGATGTATGAGATAATTGCTTAACCCCTTTACTGACCACTTGACAGAAAAAAAAGTGGTCCTCATAAATAAATACTAAGAATACCTAAATGTGCATAATTTCATTTAATTTCACCGTTGGTAAAATGTATGTATGTATGTATGTTAAAGAGTATGTTAAAATACCAAACATGGAAATCGCCAAAAATATCCGTTTAGTCCAAAATGGGAGACTTTCTGTTGAGTTTAGGCAGTGGGCTTAAGACACTTTTTTACATCTGGACGTGATACACATATGTAATAATTTTTTATGCATAGCAGTGAAATGTGCCATAGGGGCTGCTGTTTAAGGGGTGTGGCCAAGCCATGCCAGGCCCAGCCTATGACCATGCCCATAAGTAAAAAGTGCAATATTTCACCACCACTAACGCCCTTGCCCAATTTAGAGAGTTTTTGAACTTGTTATAGTTGCCAAAACAGCAATTCATTTTGTAAAATACTAATAATAAAGGCAGTTATTTCAATAGGGTCCTCACACCCTCAATGCTTAGGCCCTAATAATTCCTTGCATTACAAAAGGGTCATCTTACACTGGCTTGGGACCTAATAATAGTCTTTTGCATTTTAAGAGGATCCTTACACAGTTCATGCTCAGTCCCTAATAATTTAAAAAAAAAACAATAGGGTCTCTGCACATCCTGTTTGGACTCCTAAACATAGGAAACAAACTCATCCATATCAGGAGTTACTCCACATGATCATTCTAACTTTCACAAATAAATTCAAGGGCCTCCCCTTACTGTTTCTTTGTTGTGATGACATTATGGACTATCAACTTTATTTGAAAAGAAAAAAAAAATTAAAAAACAGCTGCTGTTCGTGTCATGCTCTACAACCGACTGACTGACTGACTGACTATAGCAGGTACATCAAACTCAATTTCACCGAAAGCCACATCATTATGGCATTATGGTTGTCCTCAAATGGCAAGTTGTAAATGTAAGGCTTTATAAAAGTAACTATTTTCCTTAACATATTGTTAAAAAACTGTCTCTGTTTTTTATTTTGTAGATTATTTATTTAAGTTAAAGTACATGCATTTACGTAAATGTCTAAATATTTAACACATTGCTCTGAAACATAAATCTTTTTAATTTATCAGGTTAAGAAACCTGCATTACTACCTCAATAAAAGATCCAATTTTTTAAGTAAACAACAAAGGTAAACATCATCAAACACAAGTTATTACATTAACTTTGTTCAAAACTTTTCTCACAGTCAGCATAGGGGCAGAAGTATGGTTCAACAAGTAATTGTGCTTACTTCATTATGCTATTTTGTCCTCATAATTTTAGGTGATGCCTTAATAGTACAAATCAAAAGATAGGACAATGGGGTCAGACTTACACTTTTTAATTGCACATTTGTTTTAAAATCACAGCTGCTACACACATGGCCTGTTATTAGGGAAAAAGTCATGGGCACTGTTTTTGATTGAGAGAAAGGCTTAACATCGCTGCCAGTTGATGGCTAACTGTTAACTGTTTAACATATTAAAAACTTCCACTTTTGAAAAATTTTAAGATTTTTCCTCTAATCCTACTTAAAGCAACTCATGCCATTCAAAGAGCGGTGAACAGGACATCCTAGGAAGATGTCTCTTTTATCTTCATCTTACTATTCATTCCTCCATCAGAAAACACCTTTTCATTTGGAAAATGGACAGCTTTGGACTACTGGCCACATGACAAGACATCCCTTTTTGACACATTGAATGCCAGGAAGTTTGCCAGGAATAGATCAGCAATGCAAAAAGATTCTTTGCAGGTTTGATATTCTCCACAAAACTCCTGCACACCTGATCTCCCAGTCTTCTATTTAACATCATTTACCGTCTTAGTCTGTGTGATTAATCAATAAACTATTCTGACAGTCTTCGTGCTGTGTCCCCTTATTCTTTGAACATAGCATAAGATTAGGAGGTACCAACGTCAGACTCACTGCAGGATGCAGAATAAAACCCACTGCACACTTTTCGTCTCATTTGCAATCATGGGTGAACTTTATTAATAATATGTAGGTACAGAGACCTTTGTGGACCCATCAGGTTATTAAAAATAGCTTAGTGTATGTCTCTGTATGACAGTAACAGTATGCATGAGGTTTTGCTCTGCTTTGAGTCAGGATTTGGTCTTCTCTTACAGACTTGTTGACTTACAGGTGGTAAAAAATTTTAATTATTATTGAATCTATTGCTACCCAGTTAACTTTATCTAAAGGTTTTTTTCCACCTCTACCCTCTGAGAGACCTCTAGTTAGAATAAAATAGAATAGAAAAGAATGCCTTTATTGTCACTATACACATGTACAATGAGATTAAGAGCATCTCCATCAGTACAAACTGTACATGGAATAGAATAAAGAAACAAAACGATAAAAATAGGAAATAGTTTTCAGAATATCTAGTGCATCCAACTGAGTCCTAAGCTAGAAATCTTGGTACTGAGGCTTCATCCTCCAGTGTTCTATGGTGTTTGACTGTCAGCTATTCACTGTGGTAAGGTGCCATATATGATTGATGGTATTGAGCTAAGGCTGTACTTTTAACTCTCATGTTATTTCTCTATCTATTTCCAAAGGTTTGTGGACCCACAAGATAATTCTAAAGAAAGTGTTTAATCATTCTGTGGGTATTGTAGCATTGTTAAGCATCTTCTTAATCTCTGTTAAAGACAGCGGAGTGTAGTTGATTAGTGGAGTTTAGAATTCTTCCTATGCAGACTTCAATGATAAGGCATGAGTTGTTGGAACGCATGGGGGATGAAGGGATGAAGTCAGTTGTAAGAAATCAACTGTCTTGACAGTGGTCTGTGGGAGAGACACCAAGAGAGAAACAACAAAATATATTCATCCTCAAGCTCTCATGACTCACCCCCAAGTCTGGTGTGATCCAGATCTCAGTCTAACTATTACCTGCTGTCCAACCTAGTCATTCTTAATAAGTACCCTATGCTGGGCTGAGCATGTCTTTTGTGGAGCATAACTGAGCCGTTGAATGCATTTATCAGCATTAACTAGTTCAGGTCCATTTTCTAGCTGCTCATCCTCTCCATACAAGATGGAACTTGTTTGTGAATTTGAGGCAGCTGGTAAGCAAATACCTGGAAAGCAAATTCAACACACTAACTGTCTTAATGAAATTTCTCTGCCTGTGTTAGCTTTGATGGACATGGGGTTCAAAAGTGCTTTGTTCTGACAACAACCTTGCCTTCTTCTCATCGTCCTATGACTGCACTATTGAACTGTTAGGCGACAGCCTCCTGCTTTCCAACCACTTTTACAACCCGTCCTGACCTGAGAGAGAACTATGGAAAAATACATCACTAAGTCCATTGTTGCAGGTATATGTCATCCTTCTTCTTCTGTGTGTGCTGGTTTCTTCCTTATTTTTTACAGATATTTCTTTGTCCCTGGATTGATTTTTTCTGAGTGATATCATTGTCTGGACACACGGTCTGAAAATCAAATCACTGTAACAGTAACACAGGTTTTAATAGTTCTGCACTAAGCTGTACTATCTTGTGCTACATCAGGACAGTTATTTTAACAAATTCTTGGAGGTAAAAGATGTCCTTTTTGGCATACTGCTATGCATAGTCCATTAAGCTGCAGACTTTTGACAATGTCGTACAGTAAGCTGCAGGTTTGAGAGACCTCCTGGTGGGGCACAAGCTGGTCTGGCCCTCTGAACCCTGTGTCTCTGAAGACCACTGTTTGCTCCTCATTCCTTGAGACTGCAGCTTTGTGCTAATTCCATGACTCCCATAGCTTGTAAATCTCAGCTGGCTGACATTGGGTCTTAGCTGCTGGTGCTAACTTAACTTGTCCACATCTGGTCAATCCTTAGGCAGGCCCCAGGGTCATTGCTGTTCAGACGGGTGGGTGGGTGAAGCAATCTGCATTGTGCATGACCGGAGAAGTTGTGTTGAGGAGGGCTTTAGAGGACTAAGGAAGTGAGTGAGGAGCAAGAACTGTGTCCTCTGCTTCTGAAGATAGGCTGCTAAGAAAGAGAACAGCTGTGTTTCATACCCTGGGGGGTCAAAAGGGAGGAGCAAGGACTGTGTCCTCTACCTCCAAAAAGAGGATGCAGAGAAAAAGAGAACTGTGGGGGCAAAGATGAGGTCTTTTTGACCTGGTGACATCCTAGGACAAAAACAGAGTTTACAGGTAGATGTAATACCTGGGGGTCTCTAGGAAGTTGAGTTCACTGTAGTCCATTTGAGGCTACATTTACACTACCACATTTTAAATCAAAGACTTAGGAATATTGCTCTGTTCGACCCTTGTGTCTCACTTACCCAGCATATCAGAGGCTTAAAGACAGAGCAATTTGAAGACAAGGCTCTCCGTTTTATTCTGAAAACTCTGCTGCAGTGTGTCAGTGTTGTTAGTCAGAGATGAGGTGTTCATAGACACTGACGCAAATACCTAAGTTAACTTTCTGATTGAGTGCTATAAGCCATGACGTGTCCATCTCAGATTGAGAAGGTCTGAATCATGTGTAATACTTCCTGTTTATACTGGCTAGCTAATGTGTGCTCATGTGAGGATGGAGATCTGAGCTGCAACAGAGCTCAAAATACCTGCATGGACAAGAAATGTCTTAGATCTAAGACTCAGTCTTAAATCAAAGACGCAGTAGTGTGAATGTAGCCCAACTTACTGAGTTCATTCAGGGCTCAGGTTTTGGGCGAGATTTCACACTAAGGTGTGTTTTGCGAGGCCTCCCTATGTTCTACTGACAAGGTGATGTCCCAAAATCACAGTGAAAAATAAGCAATCATCACCTCTGTTAAGATTGACTCAAAGTCCAGTTCACACATTTTAAGATGAGCTTTTTCAAGTTCATTTTTTGTAATTTTGAATTTTGAACCAAGTTCACATCCCTTTGTGTTGTAATGGATGTGGGAAGGGGACATGTTAGTGATATGTCATATTATTTTAGAGATTCTTTAGTGAATCACTCACCATTTAGTCAGGTCATTATCCTGCTTCCTGAGATTAGATAAGCAGCAGGAGCTTCAATTGTCAGTCTGGACAGCAACATTTATTTAATGTAAGATAAGTTTATGGTGAAGAGAGAAACGAAACTATGGCTATCAGTCATTATTGTCTTTAGTGTCTTGCAGTTTGATATCCTGCTAATTTGCAAGATCTATTTCATCTTCAACTGAGATATACAAGGATACAAGGAAGTTTATTTGTCATTATACAACAAGTTGTATAATGAAATTAAATGTGGTTCCCTCTCGAGTGATTAATCGATTGTATAAAAAAGATAAAATTATTTAACATGGAGGAGTGCAGATGGTGCATTAAGCAGTCTCACAGCCGAGGGAAAACAGAGGGAAAAAGCTGCTCTGTAGTCTGCTGGTACGGCAGCGGATACTTATGTATCTTTTGCCTGACGGCAACAGGGTGAACAGGCTGTGGCTGGGGTGAGTGTTGTCTTTTAGGATCTTCTTTGCTCTATAAAGGCACCTCACCTCCCCAAGATCACTGATACTTGGAAAGGGTACCAATGATGTTTTGGGAAGTTTTAATCACTCGTTGCAGAGACTTCTTGTCCTGGGCCGTGCACATCCCATGCCAGTTTGTGATGTTTCCAGTCAGGATGCTTACAATCGCCCCTTTATAAAAGTTAACAAGAACCTGGCATGGGAATTTTGCTTTCTTGAGTTTTCTTAAGAAGTATATCCTTCTTCATCTGAATATTATAACATCTAAATGACAGATAAACATAGCTCTTTCTAAAATAAATTGAGGAAGCAATTGATTTTTATTAAAAAACTTCAAGTTTGCATCCATCATTACCACCCTGAAAACTAGATATAAAGGATCTATTTTTCTAAATACTTCAACAATTAAAGTGATTTCTGGTTAAACTTTGTCAGAGTTTAAAAACATATTAAAGCAATGTTCTCATTTTCTCAGGGATAACATTACATACAGCTAAAACAGTGTTTCTCTGTTTAGGCTTTTGTCCCTCCCTCCTTTTAAGTGGTCAGCTAGCAGTTCACCACTGGTGATTATTTACTTTGCAGACAGAGCTTAACAACTTCCTACCGGCATATTCTGTCCAAAAGCCTCTCATTATTTTTGATGTGCATTAATACTCAGTATCCACTATATTTGTCAGCAGGAAGTGAAAAGTTTGCCTCCTGACCACACCTTCACCACAAAAACAAAATTTTGGCATGCAATAACTGTTGAATATTTCAACAAACAGAATAATGATACAAACCAGCTAAGTTAAGGAATAGAAACAGGACCCAAACAGAGACTTCGGAACCTATCTTAGATCCAGCACAAAGCTGGTGCATCAGTGATGCAGATGGCATTCCTATCTTACACCTGGCACAGATGTCATTTTTGCCACTTCTGTGAGATAGCAAATCAACCTGCTCTGAGTCTGTGTGCCCAGGGGCTATCTTGCACCTGGTACAATGAAGTCAGTTGCACTTTGTGCTTACACCAGTCAAAACTTTGTTGAACAAAACAGTATGCCTGCACTTCAAGATATGGAAGGCTGGCCAATGTACTTACATCTCCATGATCACACACTCTCTCTTTATCTCAACAGACAGAATGGGAGCTGATTAAAGCTGATGGTCAGTCAAATGTATTTGGTAGTATGTGTGTCTACACATGTTGTCTAAACTGACTGCCATTTCGGTTGAATATTTTCCCCTAATGTAATCACAAGTTCTGTTCCAATTAAGAGTAGCTGCAAGAGGACCCCAGCACTGCTGACTAAAAAGCTGTGAAATGCATTATTCTGAACAGCATATAAGAGAATGAACTGAAATGTAGCCTGATGAAATATATTTCTAACCTTTTCCTGATAGTCTAAATTAATTGCATTATTTTTCAATTGTCGCTTATTATAAATACAGTTCCCAAGAGATTCTGAATTACTAAATTAAGCAACAGAGTTATCAAGTTTGCATAAGGTATTTTGGTACCTTATGTTATTATTTTTGGCTATCAGAAATAATGATTTACATTTAGTAAAAGGAATTAATTTACATTATTATATTATTATATATTTAGCCCCTCAAGTACATATTGACTAACAATTTAAAACACAATTAAGGATTTATTTATTAACTAGAACTAAATTTGATTGATTGTCAGCAAAATTGAAAGTATTTGATGTCCAGTATTTGATGCTTACTCTGTTTTAAGGCTTGTCGTGAAACCAATTAACAAACTTTGTGTCCTACCTGTAAGTGCTAGCTCACAAATTTTAATCCAAATTAATCCTAGAGAGGCACTTTAGACAGCTGTGATGCTGTGATGTTTGATCCTTGTACACAGGTAGAGAGAAAGAGTAATTTCTACTGTCCTACGGTGTTGTGAAAAAGGGGGTGTAAGGGTAAAAACAGATGTCTGAAACTCTAAAAACCAGGAGGGTGATTCAGGGAAGATTTTGCACTTGCAGGAAACTGCACTTCCTTGGTGAATTTAGCCTATTCATCCACAATCTCTATATAGGACAAGAACTGAGATGCCTTTCCCTTCTCTTTGCGCTCAGTGTGTCACTAGCCCCGCATTAACATATTTGCATCTTCAATGGATGGATGCAGGTAGTCAGCAGCACCAAAGGGTTTAGAACTGGATAAGAAGAGCACACCTTTCCTCTCCAAGGACAATGCAGAGAAGATTCAGCAAGATGCAGGTTTGCTTTATCATTGTACACATTGGGACTATGCTGAATTTACAAGCAGGACGGGAAACAACATTTTTGTCAGGATACAGCTATCCCATCAGTCGATATCCCATTGAGAACTGACGTTGACAGTGACTGTTTTGTTATGTTATTACTTTGTAGATGAAACTAAGCACTTTATATGATTATACTTTAGACTTGCTGAATATACAAGCAGACTAACACTCTCTCTACAGGCAGAAGCTTGCGCTTGCCCTGACCAGTTAGCTAACTACTTGGCTAGTAGAGTTAGTCTCTCAAGCAAGGATATTTCTTCCACAGTTTGAATATTTGAACACTTCAAATACCAACACATAAGTCTTGAAAAACAGTTTACTGTACTGTACATAACATGACATTGTACAAAAAAACAAGCTCACTACCTGATAGGGAACATTTTATGTTGTTCCTATATGAGTTTCTATGATTTATGATCAGGTTTTTTGGTCAAAGAAAAGAGCAATTTTTGATCTTTTGTTGTTGCTGTTACGGAAGTAGTGTTAGCTTATGTGCACTATGTGAAGTTTGTGTGCCTATTGGTTTTAAAAGGAAAGTAGCTTAAAATTACAAAAAAATATACTAATTTAATTTCATAGTGTCATGAATGTGCCAGTAACCACATGGTCACAGCATGTATATGGAGTATGTTGGAGATTTTTTGATGCGTTCTAGGGGCCTCAGATGGCAGTAAACGTGTCGCCATATAAATTCCATTTAATGTGCAAAACTGCTGGTGTGGAATGCACATGGAAGGGAAGTCATCTATGTTCTCGTCTTATATAAGGTTCTGATATAATATGCTAAATTCCCTTTTAAAGCTTTTAAAATAAAAAACTAGAGTCATATTTCATGACTGTGATTTAATACCTTTTATTCATGCTTTGCCATATTTTCCCTATCACAGTTTCATTATCACAGGGGCGGGTGTTTAAACCAAACCATAGCTAGCAAACCCAATAGTACACTGAGAGCAGTAAAATAGTGGTAGATTACTGGAGTAGAATACTTTCAATAAAATAGAGTTGTTTTGACTTTTATTTTATATAGAAAAGCAGGGACTTAAAACCTAGTTGTCTAAAAAAAGGCCTATATAGTTTCTGCAGTTGCCACAGTCAAACTTTGTGATATGACTTGTCGAGGGCAACTGTTAGACATGTATTTTATTTGAATAAAAAAACATCACCAAAAACAATGCAATTTGAGTTTTTATAGATGCAGTTTTATTTAGGTTTTTATGCATATATGTGTGACTATGATTTAAAATATAAATGTAATTTATTTAATTAAATACAAGTTGATTAATTAGTCCAGAATGTAAATTAATGAGTGTTCTGCCAAAGTAATACCTGAAAAAACAACATCTACCTAATTTGAGGGAAATATGGTTTGAGTTTTCCAAACCCCCAAGACAGAGTTTGCTTTGTTGTCTGTGGCCAATCAGACATACTGAAAGGGGTATGGCTAGAGTGGTGAGCATGGCAGTCTAAGTTCAGCAAAGCTTGCAGTGCCATAGGCTGTAAGTGAACCCTTTTTGCCAGCTCCACTGCATAAATTGTTTCCAAGATTGTACAGTCTATTAAGAACTTTGAGGTCATGTCCTTTAAGTCTTTTCCCATGATTTGGGCTACAGCTACAGGCTGCAGTTACCCATGATAGGCCATGCTACGTGGCTAAAAGAACTAATCTTGCCCTTAAACACAAGTTTGGTATCAAGATGTCATTACCAAGCTGTTTATCTTTGGTTTTTGGTCGGTGACACATTGGCTCTTTAATTACAATGAACCAGTGCAAGCACTGGAAACTGGGTAGGACAGCTTATTAGGCTACTGTGTAGAAAATTATAGTGTAAGTTTACCCATTTCTTTGTATCCTGGTGCAGTGTTTTGAAAATTTAAGAAGGTTGAAATGTGTTGTGACCCATGTGCAATTTATTTACAAAAAGTACCTCAAATTAGTGACTTCAAAATAAGATGCATGCGTCATGTCTGTTGCTGTAAGAATCAACTTAGAAAAAGAATTGTTAACATTTGAGCAGTTAAGACATTTGATTTGTAATCTGCGAAATAAACCAAAAAACTTTTTTAATGGCTATGTCTGTGATGTGTTTGCTTTACCAAGCTGAAGTCAAAGCACAATGTTATGGCAAATTATATTGTACTGCTTGATTGATATAAATTCAACCTTAAGATTACCACTCTCAGTTTGGCACACTTAGTGCTAATTTGAAGCCAGCAAATTAACTTGGCAACAGGCAGGAAAAACAGAAAAAAATGGTTAAATGGCTGTTTTTGTGGTGTAACTTAAAGTTTCAGGATGGCAACTTTGGGTGCAGTATACAGGAAGCCTACTGGCCTCCTGCTGTTCACTGTTCTTTTTCTGATAAAAATGTTTGAGCCTCTTGCTGAGAAAAGCCCTGTTTTTCATGAGCAGCAGGAGTTGGCTTTATTGAAAATGCTTGCACTGACTGATTTAGAGCTATATATCAACCAGAAACTTAATTAAAGCTGAGCCCTCCAATCACGAGACATAGCTAAAGCTCCCTCTCTCTCTGTTTGTGTCCCGCTTTTCTCTGTCTCTGTGTTTCTCCCTCTCTGTCAGCCACAATTGCCCCTGACAATGCAGAGCACTTGTGCATTACATTCTTGGATACAAGGAGTTGTGCACGCATGAGAATTTGATCTAATTTGTAACATGGATTTCAGTCAAGGTTTACTTACAGTAACCACAAGGGGGCAAAATTCATTTTGTAAAGATAAGAAATAATATACAGAGCAGCACTCACCCCAGATAACATGGGATTCTTGCGCATCACATTCCCATACATACAGAGTTGTGCATGCATGAGAATTTAAATCAAATGGTTTAATTAGTGCCATACAGGGTTTACACATGGTAGCCTCCAGGGAATGCAAAATCACTATGTGAAATTTGGGACGGATTGGATAAGAAACAGGGAAGTTTTAACAACGTCTTCGCAAAATATCAATTTTTGTCAAGCCACCACAGTTACACTGTTTTATGTGTAAGGACAGGGGTTGGGATATTTCATCATCAATGTTTTTGGGCTTATCCCACCAATTTTGAGATTTATCTGATCAACCTGCTTAGAGAAGCTAATGAAAGTCTAAGTCTAGGTCAGGTCTAGGTCATTTCTTGCGGCTAGGAGGTGGTGCTTTAACTTTGACAAGATATTGACAGGCTATAGGGTTCAGGTCTGGACTTTTAACACCTATGTAAAGTTTGGTGCATACTGGACAATGTCTATTAAGGTAACAAGGATTTTTTGTCCGTGGTGAAATGCTCAAAATGGCTGCCACACCATGGCCACACCGTATAAAGAAATCTAAGACTTCTGATAACTTTTCATCACAAAGGCATAATGAGTATTTAAACCAAATTTAAAGTCAATCTGATAAAATCTCCTAAAAAAATTGTTGACATACAACATGGAAATCGCCAAAACTGTGTAAAAATTGCACAAGAAGTTCAAAATGACTGACTTCCCGTTACCGGGCTCCAAAAGGTTTTTTTGTACATCTTGACATTATATATAAGCCTACTGAATTTTGTATCTTTAGGTGAAATACATTGCTAGTGCTGCTTGTTTGAAATTTTGTAGGGCATGCTACAGAGCCATTAGGCCCCACCACATCCTGATATGCATATCAGATATTAAAATTCAACATGTGGCACACAATTGTGCTGAGTTTGGTAAGGTTACAAAAATCCCTTGACTGTGTCGCTAAATTACATTTGTCATGGTGAAGCGCTCAAAATGGCTGGCTTCACCCACATCACCAAAGATGTGCAAAATGCACAGTAAATTCAAAATCTCTGACTTCCTGTGGGGTTTAAGTCATGGCTCCAAGGGGCTTTTTTTGTTTGTCTTGACATTACTCATGTGCCTATCATATTTCTTAACTCCATATCAAATAGCCTGCAGGGTGCGCTACATAGTCATTAGACCCCACCCACTACTAAAACATAGATTAGATATTAAAATTTGACATGTCAGATAAATATGGCATTTTGATGAGATTATGCTGATTCCTTTAAACTCAAAAACAATTTCTTTTGTTATGGCAAAACGCTAAAAATTGCTGCCCTGCCACGGCCAGCAAAAGCTGTTGTTAACTTTTCATCTCAAAAGTTCAAGGTGTGCCCAGACCAAATGTCAAGTTGTTAAGAAACATGTTATAGGACAAGTTGGTTGACATATGACACATGGCCATTTAGAGTTATTTCCCATGGCCAGTAGGTGGTGCTATGAGAACGACCAAATTGTAGTGTCATCTAGATGATACACACCACACACGGAGTCAATCTGATTAATGCTTGAGAAGTTATAAAAAACCCAACACACTTGAATTGAAAAAAATTGCCATTCACTTTAAAATGGCCAATTCCTTGTTGGGTTTGGATGATGAGTTACTTCTCTTGTGTCTCTACCCAATACACATTTATCATTTTTCATGCATGTCAGTGACATGTGCCATTGGTGTTGCTGTTTAGGGACATGGCTCGGCCATTCGGCAATGTCTTTTGGTAAAAACTGTAATTTTTGGAAATTAAAATTTCGCAAAAGGCTGCCAAAGTCTGCAGGCCCCCACAGGGCCAGGTGCTCGGAAGGGCGACAACAAGCGCCACCAAATCGCAGAGACCAGTCCCCAGAGGGACAGGACATGAGGGCCCACCTGCCTCCAGGACAATGCGGCAGGCCCACGCCAGAGCTCCCCAAGAAAACAAGCATCAGTGGTTACCCATCAGACCCCTCCAGGGACCCAAAAAAACCACATGCCCCAGGCCCCCAGAGCCAATCACATCAAGAACAAGTCGACACTAAAAGGACGTAGGTTCAGCCCCCCCGGCCAGAGAGGGCTAGGCCCCACGATCCAGACCATCACTAAGTATAGTGACTGTCAAACATCCTTCCCTTTTACTATGTTTTCCTGATGAAGAAACATTATCCCTACACTGTGAATATGTGAACAGCCTACAATATGAATCATTCTAGTCCCCAAGAAACCCTCCATCACTGGACTGAATGACTACAGACTGGTGGCTCTAACGTCTGTAGTCATGAAGTCCTTCGAAAGACTGGTGTTGAGCCATCTGAGGACTGCAACAGAACCCCTGCTGGACCCACTGCAGTTTGCCTACCGTGCAAACAGGTCAGTGGATGATGCTGTCAACCTGGGACTGCACTGCATCCTGCAGCATCTTGACAGCCCAGGGAGCTACACAAGGATCCTGTTTGTGGACTTCAGCTCGGTGTTCAACACCATCATCCCTGAAATCCTCTCCTCTAAACTCTCCCACCTCAATATGTCTCCATCCATCTGTCAGTGGATCACCAGCTTTCTAACAGACAGGAGACAGCAGGTGAGGCTATTGAGACACCACCTCAACAACCCGGATTATCAGCACTGGCACCCCCCAGGGGTGTGTCCTGTCCCCACTGCTCTTCTCTCTCTACACCAACGACTGCATCTCCAAGCACCCTGCTGTCAAACTCCAGAAGTTTGCAGATGACACAACAGTCATCGGCCTGATCCAGGACGGAGACAAGTCTGCATACCGGCAGGAGGTTGAGCGGCTGATGCTTTGGTGCAGCCAGAACAACCTGGAGCTGAACACTCTCAAAACTATGGAGATGACAGTGGACTTCAGGAGACAGCCCTTGTCACTGCCCCCCCTCACCATCAACAACAGCCCTGTGACAGCCATCGAGTCCTTCAAGTTCTTGGGAACTACCATCTCTCAGGACCTGAAGTGGGAGATGAACACCCACTGCATCTTAAAAAAGGCTCAACAGAGGATGTACTTCTTGCGACAGCTGAAGAGACATGGCCTGTCTCAGGAACTGCTCATCCAGTTCTACACTGCTGTCATTGAGTCTGTCCTGTGCACCTCCATCACCGTGTGGTTCGGAGCAGCCACACAGCAGGATAAAAACAGACTGCAGCGCACAGTTAGAACTGCAGAAAAAATCATTGGAGCCCCCCTGCCCTCCATCCAGGAACTGTACTCCTCCAGAACCATGAAGAGGGCATGAAACATCATCAGAGACCCCACTCACCATGGAAACAAACTGTTCTCCCTCCTCCCCTCTGGCAGGCACTACAGAGCCCTGCGCACAAAATCTTCCAGACTCAAAAACAGTTTTTCCCCACTGCCAATAACTTTGGTAAATAGCAGTTGAATGATCATACACTCACACTAACAAGATATTTATCCATCCTTTGCACTACATTATGTACTTGCACTGATTCTGTATATATTTATTTTTCTATATTTTAATTTTTTCTGTATGGGTGTACATATTTAATTATTTACGCTTAGTTTATGTTTTACGTTTTGCTTCTCTCCATGCTGCGAGTGACACCATCTGCCGAAACCAAATTCCCTGTATGTTGTGAACATACTTAGCCAATAAAGCTGATTCTGATTCTGATTCTGATAAGTGACACCCTAAGGGTAGTGTGGTGCGTTAGAGGAAAAGGTGAGGAGTATGGAAGGCAGGCAGAGGGATACAGAACAGTGTTGCCCTGCAGTCAAGCACACCATAAAACCCCCAAGCCCACCCCAATCTGCCTCCAAGGTGTGAATGTATGTGGTGCATGTCAGGAGAGAGGCGTGAGAGGGCAACAGAGGGGTCACAGCCCCAACCTGTTCCCAAAGTCTGAGTCAATGTAAAGCATTAAAAATGGAGCGGGCGGGGAAGGGGACTGCAGCACTCTACTGCACTGAAGTTTACATGCCCTAGCCCGAGATCCCTGATTGTTAAATGACCAGATGTGTTTGTAAATAACTATTTACATAACAAAGTGTGGTGTGTGTGGAGTGAGTACAGTGCATTGTGAGAGACAGAGCAAGTGTGGGCCCAGCTGGTGCAGCAAGAGGAACCATGAAAGGGAGGCTGTGATGCCAACAGGTCCCCAGTGCAGCAAAACCCACAGGCATAGGCCTATGTCGGCCTACAAAGAAATCCAGCAGGCCCACACCATGACCCCATCTCTTAAAGAACCCGCATTGATGCAGCAGGGGCACAGAACACCCAAGCTGGTGCTCATCCCAAGCCCCACAGCTATATGAGGCACTACCAGGCCAGAACTAGAACCCCCACCAACCATGCCAGGCTCCCACCCACAGAGAGACCCACAGCCCCCTACGTTGGACCCCGGGGCTGGAGAGGGCAACAGGCCCCTGGAGGAGGGGAGAGGGCGGAGGAGGAAGGAAGAAGGGAAATGAGGGGTAAGAGAGGGAGAGGGGAGGAGAAGGGGCAGAGGAGCAACGGGAAAGCCCCAGCACATCAAGAAGAACTAGTCATCACACTGAGAGTAAGAATTTAATGGCAATCATTTAATCACTGCCATACAGGGTTTACTTATGGTAGCCATCAGGGGGTTCCATGTGCTTGACTCCTAATTGGCATGTCACTGTCCTCAGAATGCAATTAGTAATCACCATGTGAAATTCCGGACGGACTGGGTAAGCAACAGGGAAATTACAACAAGTTCCTCTCTCTTTACAGAAAAATGAAACATAACTAGCTGCTACAGTTAAACCATTTGAGCTATAAGGAAAGGAGTTGCTCTATATCATCATAAACTTGTTTCGGCCTCTCTTTTCAAATTTAAGGCATATTTGATTGGCCTGCTGGGAGAAATACATGAAATTGTAACAATTCATTTCTTGTTGCCAGTAGGTGGCATTCTAAATGTGACATAATACTGACATGTTGTGGTCAGGCAAGGGCTCTTAACACAAGTATGGTGCATATCAGGCAATGTAAATGGAAGTTATAAGCATTTTTTTCTTTCATGGCAAATTGCTCAAAATGCCCTCTACACCACAGCCCACCTTTAATCAAAACAAAAGCTTTTGACAAGTTTTCATCACAAAGGTCTAAGAATGCATAAACCAAAGTTAAAGTCCATCTGATAAAATAGGTAGGAGCAGTTCATTAAATATTCCATGTGGCCAGAGGGTTGCTCTATTATAATGGCAGAATACTGGCACATTGATGTGTTAAGGACAGGACTCTCATCAAGCATATGAAGTTTAACTCAGAACAGACAAAGCACATTTGACTCTCATTTGACACTCACTCTAAAATTAAATTTATATTTTAAATTTATATTCTAAATTTATAGGAACCCAACAATTGAAAACAATTCCCACATGAGCAAGCTCTTGGCGACAGTAGCGAGGAAAAACTTCTTTTTGACAGGCAGAAACCTCGGTCAGATCCAGACTCAGAGGTGGGCAGGATCTGATGGCACCGGTCCTGTTGAGAGAGAGAGAGAGAGAGAGAAGGGGGGGCACGAGGGGGAGGGGAAA
>JAQNCA010000012.1:300266-310860 GCA_029783725.1 Acanthurus tractus
TGTTTTAAGGACTAAACTTGATAAAAACTCAGAGAACTCAGTTAAGAATTCTGAATATGGGCCAGGAGCACGGTACAAAACAACAAATAGGATAGGCTGTAACATTTTCCAATTGCCTTTTCCTCTCTGTCTTTCTCTTTGAAGTCATGCTCAACTCCAGAAACAAGTGGCCTGAATCCAATTTCTCCTCTTTGTGAATCAGATCTGCTTTTATATGACAGTGTAAACAGCCCAAATCATGTCATCTTTTTTAAATTTTGAAAGAGCCACTTTCATTTGTAGTTCTCAGTCTGATATATATACATTTTTTTGGAAAGCAACTTTGGTCTGAACAGACAATCAACCAGTACCAGAACTCAAGTGACTCTACTTCCTCCTGGAGATCATCTCCTCAAGGTAGCTTGATGTAGTCAGGCATGAGGACTTGGCACACAGCTTTCCAAAACTTGTGGCAAATGGAGGTCTTTGCATTGCCAAACAGGTAAGACATAGTGTGGTAACCCACCCTCATTGCCAAACCTAATGCTGACACGCTTTCTCAGGAAGACGGGTCATCTAGAGTGACTGTCATATTAAGTTGTCTTTGAGAGAGACACTGACAGATCCTAACATTTTAAATTCGGTATCCTGGCATCTATTTTCTGTAGGTTCATGTAGAGGTAGCAGCCATTGCTCCATAAAAAGCCATAATTAAACATTTAACTCTCTTTCTTTTCATCCTCTTCTTAGTTATCATCTGCTTACACATTTGTTTGCTTTCATTGTACAATAATTTACAGATAAAACCACAAATACTGACATCTGTGGCCTTCATAGTTACTAAAAGCTTCTTCATGTTTACTTCCATACACAACATGCACACACACCTGTGTGACATCTTATTGTTCTTTTGTGCATGCTGGTCACTTCAGGACTGTAACCACTTCACACCATCTGATATTGGTCTCATCAAGAAAAATGTAAACAGCCAGATAAAAAAAAAAAGATCAAGAAAAAAAACCCAAAAATAAGCACTAAAGCTCGCAGTGTGCATTCATTTGTTTGTGTGTTTTGATGACCTGACTATCTGAGTGGAGACAGGTGTACTGGACCACCTGAGTGGAGCCACTCCAGGTGCATTCTCACCCTTTAATCAAGACTCCTTTAAACAATCAGCTCCGTCACATTCATCTTGCTAATTGTTAATGCTTGATTAGTCAGTCGGCGTCTCTAACTTCATTTAGTAAATTTTGGTTATCTGCCAACTTTTGCATTCTATTCATTTTGTGATTCTCCTTGTAATGCTTTTGTTCAAGTCCCTGTCTCCAGCCACCAACCCTGCCTCGTCTAGCCTTAAAAATAACGCTGAAATATAGACTTTTTTGAAATTTAATCGGGGTGAAAAAGGTCAGATTCTGACAGTTTTTACTGAAGTCTTGATTAAAAAAATGACAAAGATTTGTGTGACCAATTTTTTCTACACTGAAAATGATCATGAAACAAATTTGTAAGTTCATGCTTTACTGGACCCTGCTTGACACCAAGCAACAACACCAGCATTTATAAAAATCTAAGCTTATACGAACAGAACATTTCAAGGGTTCTGGTTGTAGTATTATTGCTCTCAGTCTGAAACCTTTTAAGTATATTAAAATGAGTGTAGGAATGTCAGCAGCCAATGATGTAAATCTAACTGTAGCTGTAAACTATAACAATATGGTATCTCTAAGTTCATGTAATTGGCAGTTTAGTTTCTTAAGTTAAACCCAGACAATTAACAATACTGATGTGTATCTTCAGTTGGATCAAATAGCAGCAACCTTAATAAATAAAAGACGTAGAAACCAAAATGTATGACAGAGAATGACCTACAATAAAATCAATCAATCACTGATTAAGGCAGAAAAATATTTATTGGCTAAAATAGCTTTCCACAGATACAGTTAATAAGTTGTGTTTTTTGTTTGTTTGTTTTTTTGTCTTTTTGTTGCCATGCACGTACACCGTACAGCAGTGGATACCCATAGATTACCATTGCCTGAATAACTGCAACAAATGACTATTGCTCCTGCTCTGTCAATGGAAGAGCCACTCAATGAAACCACTGATCAAATGTCTAATATTAGGTATTGTAATTTATAAAATAACTTAGTAACATGTGGATCAGAGACCCCTTTCCACTTACTGTGTGCATTGCTTCAATCATCAAGATCTCAGTGCAAATGCCATTGTAGCTGAAAGATCAATGACACATGTAAGTACCAACAAAATATAATAAACAGAAAAAAGTCCTAATTGAGATCCTAGTATTTGGTAGTTAACTGGCATTAACATCAATATACTGACTAAATATTAGTCCTGATCTATAAGCAGTCTTTCAAAACTCATATTTTCATTGTGACACACTTATCTTGTTTTACAGTACTAAATATCTATTTCTCAAGTAGCAAAGGTTTAACTGAATCTGAGAAACAAAACAATGCCTACAGAAATAAAACATTCACTTAAATATGTAACACATGAAAAATCATTCTACTGTTTTTTGTCTACCACCAACAAAAGAAAAAAAGGAACACATTTGTCTAGTCAGCGACAGTAATTAAGATTAAGTCTTTCTTTTTGAAACCTAAAAAAAGCAGACTAGTATTTGCTGTGTCACAGTGGCTAAAACCCTCAGCCTTGACACTCATACATCCCTAAAAGGACAGAGAAAACCACAAAATAAAAACACAACATCACACATATTCAAAGTTAATCAGGAAAAAACAACAATCCAACCTGACTGACAAAGTTACTCAAGAAAAAAAGGCTTAACTGTCAATAAATATACAATTTGTAAGGAATTTATGTAAGATGCTAATTGTAAGAGATGATGTTTAGTAGTCAATATTTTTCTCTTAGTGGTAAGCAATAAATATTCACTATATCTGATAATAAGCATTCAACAAAAAACCTTTCTATGAGTCACATGCAGAGTATTAGCTGAGTTGTTAATACTTTACACGTCATTATTTGTTCCTACTTTTGTTGAAACTAAGAGACAAAAATGTGATTTTTAGTCAATCTGGGCAAGAAAGACACTTAGTAGGCTGTAGGGCAGTGAGGATAATGTGTGTTTGTGTGTGCTGGTGTGTGTATGCCCTAGTGTTCTCTCCTGTCTCAGTAAGAAAAAAAATGCTTTAGCATATTCTGGATTTGCTTTTTCTATTTCATACTTTCTGCCATCATTCCTTTTGGTTATGATCATGCCTTTTTCTTTAGATGTATTCATGAGCTACATGCAGCTTAATAACAAAGTGCGTCATGTCCCTGTGCAAGAGATCCCACAAATTATTTTAAAGCAAGGACAGTCAGTTTTTACAAGTTCCTAACAAGAACATTGGCTGCGTCTGGCATCTTAATCTTAAACCATAAAGGAAATCTTTTCCCTAACTAATTTTCATTTTAAGTACCATAACCAAAAGGCATCTGTCATATTGTGTTTTTTTTTTTTGTTATGTTTTTTTTAAACTTTTTATACTTAACAGTCCATGGCTGATGTTGTTATGAATCTAAATGACTCTGTATACATCCATCCTCAACTCACTTTTCAATTCCAAAGTATATGTTTTTTTATCATTTGGTAAAATTTTGGATTTGGAATATGTAGGTGTCAAGATATGCTTCTTGCCTTACTGGACCCTACTTGCATTAAAAATTATTTGACAGAGACAGTGTTCACTAATCAATAGGAAAAAGGACAGTAAATGAACCATAGATTGCCTAGAAAGCTATTTTAACAGGTCAGCTGTTTTCAGAGAGACAGATTGGCCATAAACCTATTTTAAGCTATCACTATACCTTTAGATCTAAGCAATTGCAGTGTAACTAAAATGCTATAACCAATAGGAAGAGAAGCAAAAAACTATGAATATTAAAAAGATAACAAAACTTTCCTTTTTAATGTAAATTTAATCCCAAATAAGTCACTTTCACTAACATTTCTCTTCCTCCTTGAAACTGTCCTTTGCTCTTAAGGTTTTTTTTAGCAACTTGTACCTTTGACAGTGTTACATGACAAGTCTTAACATCTCTTTGATTGAATAAGAGTCTCTATGCTGAACACAGTGATCAAGGTTAGCCCTATCTCTTATTTGAATCTATGCGATTGAGGGTTTCCTCATTCTCTGTCCACATATCCCATCAGCCAGGCGGAGATGAGAGGAGCAAACAGGGCTTACACATCCAGGTCATCTGGCCTGGCTCGGCTGCTCATTCGACTGCTGGCCCGGCTACAAGGCCGGGCATCCATCAGCGCCAGCGGCTGCAACTCATGTCCTGCTGAAGATGACAGTTTTTTATGCTCTTGGGTATCATCAGGGAAGTCAAAGGCTTGTGCATGGGAGTTTGAAATAGTGCTTCCTCCACCATTCTGGCCAAGACGGTTCTGCTCTGTGGAGTAGTTTGCCCAATTCTGCTCATGGGCCTGCTTATTATAATTACGGCATGAGCCAGTTCCCCGCTCCCCTGTGGCAAGCTTGTAACCTGGGGGTGACATGGGTGACAGTGGGGCAGTCGGGGAAGAACAGCCATTGTAATAGGCGTACTTAGTACTGGACAGATCTTTAGGGGTGGGGCTCAAGGTACCTCCACCGGGGTAGAGGGTGGGCTGCTGTTTGCCCTTCACACGATCTTTGATCCTCTTGAAAAATACATAGAAAAGTTCAATCACGTTGAGAAGCAGGGACACCAGAGAGACCACCAGCATGAAGATTATGAAGACGGTCTTCTCTGTAGGACGGGACAAGAAACAGTCTACCCTGTGTGGACATGGGGCCCTCTCACAGGTGTACACTGCATTCAGGCTAAAACCGTACATGTACCACTGAATAACCAGAAACCCCACCTCAAACATAGATTTAAAGAAAATGCTAACTACATAGGTTCTAAGCAGGGCCCCCTTCATCTTCACTTTTCCATGCTCTTCAATGCCATACTTGAGCTTTTTCATCTCAATTTTCTTTAGTGGAATGTCAACATCACCCCCATCATTTTGCACAGCTTTGAGCTCCTCCTCCTTCCTGTTGAATTTCTGTTCTTTTCTGTTCAGATAAAAGACATGAGCCAGGTAAAGGAGTGTGGGTGTTGACACAAAGATGATTTGGAGGACCCAAAAGCGAACATGGGAGATGGGGAAGGATTTATCATAGCAGACGTTCTCACAACCAGGCTGCTGAGTGTTACATTTAAAAGCAGACTGCTCATCTCCCCAGGCTGATTCAACAGCAGTACCCAGGACAAGGATCCTAAATATGAAGAGGACTGACAACCAGACCTTTCCTCCTGCAGTAGAGTAGGCCTGAACCTTGTCCAGCAGACGACCCAGGGCACTCCAGTCACCCATTCTCAGAGACAGTTAGCTGAAAAAAAAAAGTGGACTTAGCAATAATATACAGACTGTATCAGTAATTAACAATTATTGGAAAAGTTTAGGCATACACTGATACAGTAAGACATATGTACACACAAAAAAGCAGTAGATTTAATTTTGAAAAAAAATATCATCAGCATTTGCCTGAAAACAATATCAATTTTGTTTCAGGAAACACAGCACTCTAAATCAGGGAAATGATGTGAAAAAAAATCATAACAAAAAACAGTGATTAAACAAAGGTTAAATCTATTAAATCAAAATCAAATCCTGTAAATTTTTTTCACACCTACAAATTAATCAAATCATAGATCCAATTCTTTGTCAAACACCCACTCCCCACCTCACCCCACCCCCCAAATAAAGAGGTAGAGGAAATGTGGTTACTGTAAATATTTAAATAATTAGTGAAATCCTTTGTTTCACAGGGAAAAAACAAACTTCTCTTTGTCTCAATTATAGTCATCAATCTTTTTAATGCATCAGGAAAAAAAAAGTCAGTCACATGGGAAGCCCTACAGTAATTTTTTGCTTAACCTCCAAACTACCTTCTTAGGACTTAAAACTTTGACATGTGAGAGTACCCGCTATCTATTGTCTTGCACAGCTTTGAGGCCAGTTTCAAAAACATATATCAAAGCTTATACATGTCAAATCTTGCACTGGTCTTTAACTCAATATTCCTATTGTTAAAGAGCAGGATCGGGAAAAAAAAGCTACTTTAACTACTTAGAGTCTTAAATTCAGTTGTGAGCCTTGGTCCTTGTTCTTGTCTGAATCACAGAGGAGGAGGAGAACACAAATAAGGAATGAATGCTGAATGCTGTCGTTTAAGCCAAGCCATTCAGAATGAGGCTGCTGAAAAAAGCCACTATGCTGCTTGATTTTTTGATTCATCTGATAGTGTTTGTAGCGATACCAATGCTGCAGCTAAAACTTTTAAGTAAAGCCTGTCGCAAGCTTCTCTCCTAAGTGTTAAGAGAAAAAGTCCTACAGGTAGACAAAGCATTTCTTCTAGGAAAACTAGCCCATAACAAAAGCATGGTGTCTGCTTAGTGCCATTAACAATTTACTTTCAACACATCCTATACAATTCAGTTTAAAGCTTTAACTGACTTTTCATAGAGTCTTGCTGACACTAAGGTAAACTTTCTTTTCACTGCACAGTCACAGACATTGAATATTAAACACTGACTGCAGCAGAAGGCTGTCTGAGCTCATTCACTGAAAACTAGTGCCCCCCTTGATCAAAATTAACCATGACTGTCTACTGTAGACCCAGTACAAATGCAAAAGTCTTTAAGCTGCAAAACAAGAGTAAACTTCTACTAAGCTATTCAGGCCAGGTATTTTTCCTTTAAATTAACAAAAATTCTTTACTACAAATTCTAAATTTATAGAAAAATTTAGTATACTGTACAAATATAAAATAAAAGTTCCACAGCGAGGCAGTGGGAGTTTTTTGGGACCTTCTGTTGGGTGTTAAAATGGTTACCAGTAGGTCCTCAGCAAAATTGGCATATTGATATTAAATTTTAGCTCAAACTTAATGATAAGCCTCAGATTGTAAAACCATTGTGATTCAGAGTCTCACTCTCACCTTTACAACTCAACATGACATGAACAATTCTGTAAGGAATCAGACATAGGTTTGCAGACTCTGAAGTGAGTTTCTTTTTTACCTACTATGCCATAAAACTAACTAAGAAGAGCTGTTCAGCAGTTATAAAAAGATGTTGAAGTTAGAAACCTCAAACAGTTGAAGACATTTTCTCATTGAGAGTAGGGAAAGTTTGATCATGCCTTGATAAAGAAGTTAATGAGGATAAGTATGAACCTCCAGTCTAATCCACATGGTGCCAGACATGTGCTCTCACTTATCTTATAATAAACCACATGCACTTTATCCCAAGACCTGGAAATGTACAGAATGCAATCCCATTCTGTGGAAATCACTTTCAGTATTTCAATCTTTAGCCTTCAGGAGAACTAAAATGTAAAGAGTAAAAAAAAAGACCAGAAATGTTGTTGAGAACAATTAAAACCTTTGTCGTTGATGTAATTAGACATGATATCCCGCCACTTTCTACATGAGTGAGCTGTCTGATGAAAATGACAAAGGAAAATCAGAACAATAAAAAACACAATGACTCTCTAAGAAAACTGTGTAGAGTTGTTGCCAATAAAAAGCTAGCGAGCCTAAAAGTACGTCAAAATGATTGGGCATTCCAGTGTTTAAGTTTCCTGGTGTTGGGGGCTACTGAACTGCGGGTTACTATTTTTGAGCAAAGTGGTTGCTGGGTGCAGCAGTGCCTTTTAAATTTAAAACAGAACTTTACTCAAGTTAAAAACTCCTGTGGACGGATGAGTTGCCGAGAGTAAAGCATTTGTAAAAGCCAACACAGCCAACGGCAACAGGAAGTTTTAGATGGTAAGCAGAAATTAAGCAAAAAAATAAAAGAAAAAGAAAAAAAAATCCAGTGACTGAAAACCAGTTCTCTACATTGTTTATAACACATTGCTCCATGTGACGTAAACCTAGAGTTTTTCAAATAAACCAGACCAGCTCAGAGGAAAATTCTCCAACTTTCTAAAATGCACTCCGTGTAGTTTTCCCACCGGAGCGTTTCCGACTATTTCTAACAGTCTTACCGACAGAGTTTCAATACGCGTTTTCTGTAAAAAAAAAAAAAAACAGAAAAAAAAAACAACGAAAACAAATTCAGACAAAAAACACAAAGACCGCGGCTTTGCCTCACCTACAAAGTTACAGAGATAAATAAATAGGGCCCAGAGGGACTTTCTCCGCCACTTACAGAACTCACTCTCCGGCGAAAATGAAATCCAAGTTCTTGAGAAGGGGGAAATCTAAGTCGAACTTGTCAAACCTCCCTTATAACAGTCCCGTCAGAGTTGCAGTCACCTGATCTCTACGTCAAGACCAAAGCCTGAAGTCTGCTGGGTGGACAAAGGAGAAAGTTATCTTACAGAAACGGCAAAGTGTTCAGTTTTGGATTAATTATTTCATCAGATCAGATTCTGTTATAAGAAGCCAAATTGTTAAAATGCGCGAACTAAAAGATTTACTGTATGACTGTATTTACCTAAGTGCTGCACATTAGCTGGAGTAGGATGCTTTAACTTATACTTTTAATTATGCTTCTTTATATATCTGACACCTAGAGTTACTTATTACTGTGCAGATTCAGTTCTATATGCATTAAGTATTCTGGAATAGGACTTCTGCATAATGTCCCTATTTCCTGATTAATTGTGTACACATCATGATAGGGCCTGCTCCTGTCCTTTTGCTTTAGTACAATTTCAAATGCAGGATTATATTTGCACCAAATGTGGCATAATAATGCACTGATTTAGGTATAAGATCTGGATGCTTTTTCCACTGCTGATTGAAATAAATTAGAAGTTCTCTATTACTTACATAACTTTTATTTAGGTTGTTTAACTACTAAATGGAAGGAGAGTTTTCCCTTAACACAAAACATTTAATGGCTTTTGTTGCTTTTAACTTCATGGGTTTTCAGGACTTTTGTGTCAACCCTTTGATTTTAGTACAGTAACCAGCCTCCTTTATTCACGAGTTTCAAGACACATACTGTCACAAAAAATGTATAGTAACAAAAGCCCCATGTAGAAATATTTAAGACAGATGTTTCTTGTAGTGTTTCTTTACATGTTCATCATTTCATTATTTATATGCACAATCCTCTCTCAATGTAAATACAAGGTGCTTTTAGTGATTAATTTTGTAATTTTGTTCTGCATTCTAGTGGTCTTTGCTTAAGATAAAAGCCAGGTTTGGTTGTGAAGTTGTAGAGGCCTAATTATCTCTAATGAGAAAGTGGCATTTCTACTGATACTATTTAGAATTTAAATTCAATCACTGAGTGCTACACATAAACTCAATTGAAAAACTGCTAATAGTAAAAACATATTATTTTGTAACTTTCCATTTAACCCTTTGAATTTCCCATTTTGCAATTGGCCAGCGTATAGAACCACCTAGTGATGGATATGTTACAGTGCTGTTGTAGGAATGGGAACATGCTACTACGCAGGCCTGTAAATGTTCCACTATTACATAGCATTATTATAGTGTTATCGGCTTAACAAGAAGAGTAAGTACCACATGCAGTCAGACCATTTATGTATTATTACCAAGTGCTTGTTTGTGTGTGATGCCTTTATAACATTTTAATTATGTCATCCAAATCTACATCAGTTGTTTGTTCTTCTTTGCCTATTAAAAAAAAAAGTTTAAGTGTTTAAGTTCATGTAGTCTTTATCAACAATAAACTGGTAGAATTTGTGAGATAAAACAATTAGTATACCCCGATTCTGCCAATAACCATTGCTAAACATAGGGATAAGATCTGGATCAACAGATCATGTAAAGATGCATTTTACATTTCAGTTGACACTAGGGTGCAGCTTTAGTAGATTGGGGTATAAAAAGTGGCTATTATCCAGTGTAACAATATTTAAATAAGGAATTCTGTATTTGTCTTTCAGCAGTAATCTCTTGCTTAACCACAGCAGAGGAAGCATTGGAATATTTGGTAGTAAGGTGAATTTAACTTTGAATAATACCCACTTGATTCATCTGGTTAACTCAGTGTCTCATTTCAGCTTGAACTTTATGTTGAACTTTGTAATTTGTTTTCACACAGAACAATTCCGCCCCTGTCAGTCACATAGCTCAAAGGTAGTTTTTTTGTTGTTGTTTTTTTAACTCAATGAGGAGTGATTAGAAGACCAAATATATTTTCAGTGAACATAGGATAAGACTGTATTGATCCTGCAAGAGGGAAATTCATATATTAAGGCAGCTCAAGAAACAAGAGTGCAATCAGTAATCAAGTAACACATAAAAATACTTTGAAAGATGGAAAACATAAATCAAATACCATATTATTAACCACAATCATTATTAAGACCCTAAGCCTTGTACACATAGTGGTTAGATAAGGGCACAAGCTTGCATCAAATGTGGGCCTATCCTGACTTGGTGGCTCACACTCAATAATATGCAGCAGGCGCCATCTTGTGATCATTTTTGGTATTAGTTGGGATAGAGATATAAAATACTGTGGACTGTAATTTACTGCTTGTTTATCAGGGGCCAGGTCAGTTGTTGTTATTATTATTATTATTATTATTATTATTATTATTATTATTATTATT
>JAQNCA010000012.1:310960-325811 GCA_029783725.1 Acanthurus tractus
GGTCTACCAAATTGCCAAATCGGCTGCGCACGGTGGTGCGGCGGACGAAATTACCACTGCGGGGGTTCGCCAGGCTTTGCCGCCCTGCGCGCCTTGAGTTGCGCCGCGAAAATAGAGCCCTAAGAGTTCACAGTTGATTCCAATCTTGTTGCAATTTGGCTACTGGCAATCTGGTGGTTTTAATTTTTATCAAACTTTATGGAATATGTCTTCTTTTACCTTTTAATTGTTGGATTTGAGCCCAGTCTATCCTCAAAAAAGTTTTCTTTGTGAGAGCTCAATCCTGCGTGTTCTTTAATGAAGCGATAGGAGAAGATATTCAGTCTTAGTTTATCTGTTTATTCAGCAGTGAATGACTAAAACATACAGAGCTCTGGGTCTCGATCTCTCTTTCCCTGACAAACAACAGAGTGTGTGTCAGTTCACGAAGTCTGACAAACTCTTCCTCCCTGACCCAGTCTTCTATTAAATACAGAATGTTGAATAAACATGTTGGTGTTGTCTCTCTCCCGATTGGTTTGGGCTCTGCCTCCATCGGGTCAACGATATCTGGCTCCACGTAATCTTCGTCTGCAGCTGCTGTCGTTAGATGGTTCCTGTATCTGCAACCACAAAGCATAACACATCCTGTATCTTTGTCTTTCAGGGTGACACCACCTTTGTTGTTCGTCTTATATTGTCCACTGCTGTTGTTTCTGTTCCCCCTCTCTGGTCAGCACATGCTGACCATCTCACTGTAGATGGGGACAGACACAGTCGTCTTCTTCGAACCTGCTGTTCTTGTTCTTATCACTCCCTGACCTACTTAAACTGTTTTGACTCTCTCTGTCTGTCACACCATCTTTATATTTCCCACTGTCTCAGTTGTACTTTCTTTTCTAATTTCAAGCTCCACTACTCATGTATGCTTATTTTTAGTTAATAAGGCACCTTATATCTGGATATGAATTCACACTCAGCACTGTTATTAAGTGTTAAATCATTGCATACATTTACATAATCTAGGTAATTTAAGTGGCCAGGGTCAGACACCATTTCTGGGTTAGAGGATGCTTAAATAGGAGCATGGAGAAGCATGTTGGACTGCAACTCTGTGTCCTGGTCTGAACTCTGGGTTTTCATGGTCAAAGTTAAAGGATTAGTTTAAAATCTGGATTCATGGCTACAACATGTTTTTAGATGTTTTATGTTCATTTTATGTCTATTTTTATGTGCAGTTTTCAGTAATGCAGTGTCTTTGTTGTGAAACAAAAACGCATATGAATTTACAGATTTGAAATTTGAGTTAAGTGAATGACAAAACCATATATGCGAAGAAAAATTCATAACCAGTGCAAACTATGTCTCTGCAAGAATGTGAATGAGAGGTTGGTTCATTTAATTAATACCAAGGTCACTACCTGGGTCATTTGGAAGAAATTTTTTTAGACCTCTGGTCTGTCTTTGCAGTGGCAACAATATGTCAACACTTTGCCTATCATTTTATTTCATTTAATTTTCATTCCAATCTGTTATACCCAATCATACAAACTGTACTATTGTTCATACATGTATACTTAACTGTATTTTACTAAATACTGTTGTCAAAATTTGTGACAGCTGAATTGAGGCAATCATGTGTGGGTGAATAACGCTCCAAGCGCTACATAAAATAAGCTTTTCGTTTACAATTTATAACCTTCAATAATTGGTCAAATTAACACAGCAGAACCTTATAAAAATATAAAAAATATATAAAAATACAAATACTCTTCAGAGTCCGATTAGAGTGAGGTTTATTGCAAACTTTACATAAACAAAGCTGATCCAAGGAGAGAAATAAATATTGTCATTAATGGCACTCATTTACCTTTTTACTCTCCTCCTTGTGCAGCCATTGCATCAGTCCCTGTAAAGTTGGACCATCTGATTTGGACAGGCAACCTTAACACCTTTATTTACAGTTTTGTGTCAGTGCCCAATGAACAGTAAAATGAAAATAATGGCATTTTGGATTCCTTAGGTCCTGATGTCTCCAAGGCCAACGTTCCCTACCTTGCTAGAAACTAAATAATACAGTTACAAATAATAGACATCTTGATTGACTCAGTTTTTGATTCTGATTAGGTGAAGTTTTATTTGATATAATTTAACATAGAAATATTTATAGATAGAAATAGAAATATTTACCACACCTGCATCTAAGGGGAAGTCGTGTTCAGTTATGGACCAGTAGCTCAATTCCAACAGCTACAGAAGAAAACAATGATGTCTTTGTTTGTTGTTGTGTTACCAAAATTAAACTTAAATTAACTTCTAAAGTTCCAGCCAAAGGTCACTGCTATATCCAAAAAGGTAAAAGAGATGGATAAACCAGATGAACTCCATCCGTATTAGATCCTCAGATAAACTCAATTCCACCAGCCATTGTTGTCCATTATTGTCAGTAACTCTAGTTTGTCATGGAAACACACAGAATCACTATACACACTCTTCATTTGTTTATTTCAAAGTTATCTAAAACTGTATTAATTAAAATACTGTTCCCCATATTATCGCCTGCTTTAGCCACATACTCTAACCTCTATGTTGTTTTTTTCAAAACTGCCGTAGTTTAGTTTCCCTCATTTTAAACGTGAAGGTGTGTCTGATTTACCTTCTCCCACCCCCCCTCCTACTTCTTTTCCTGTATAAATGGAAAAGGGCAATGCCATGCATTCTCTTTCCTGCTACAACTAGTGCCACAGCATTCTGGATTAGCTGTGGACTCTTTAAATATGAGAGCAGCCAGATTAAAAAGGACTGCAGCAGTCTATCCTGGAAGAAAAAAATGTGTGGACTGGTTTTCTGCATCTTTATGGGAAAGGATGTGCCTAATCATTGTCATGTTATAAAGGTGAAATTAAGGAAGTCCTTGAAATTTGTTTGTTATATGGGAGTTAAAGGACAAATTTAATCAAAGATAACCATCAGATTTTTAAAAGTGATGACATCTAGAGTAGCTAAATTATTAGATAGTACGTTTCAATGTTGTTCGGGGCCATGTACAACTGTATAACTTCAGTTTTGTCCAGGTTTAGTAGTAAAAAAAACTGCACATCATACAGGTCTCTAAATTTTTAATTTTTTAAATAAATTTTAATTTTCTTATAATTTTTTGAAGTTATTTTTTAATTTCAGGTGGCCTTTAGCAACTTCAAATCGTTTTGGAAGTGGCAACCTTTGGTACGTCTCACTGCCCAATAAAAATGATTCAACAGCAACATTTCCTGGCCAGGCAGAGAGGTGGCATAAGCCACTGACCCTTGTGCTGTATTGCAAAGTAGGTACAGTGCTGTGCTGCCTCTACATGTCAAGTCATCTTAAGAATGTGTTTTCACAAATGCACAGTCAGTTCCTCAATATAAAAATGGTTTATTTAACAAGGCAGATTGCTGCGCTGCCTTTAAAGCTTACTGTGCTCTGCCAATGCTATATGTTCAAAGTGTTTTCAGGAATTGACACTCAAACCTTTCAGTAAGCAGGCTCACCAGCAAGATGACATCTAGGGTAAAACAATTTTCTCCTCTGTCTTATGAGAGGGTTAGGGTACTACTAGTATAGTAGTATGGAGACTACTAGTGTATAATTGTTAAATTTTGTTCAGTGATGTTTTAAAATCTTGTTTTTGTTTGGTTAAGTTGTGCATTTACCTGCGACAAATACTCATTGACATGTGAGTCTCGATTTGCAACTGCTTGCCTACCTAACTCTAGAGATCGCAACACTTTACTAATATTTATATAATTGGATATATTCTGTATTGCAATAAAAATAGAATAAAGTCTTTGACAGTTATATTGCATAGGTAAGCATAAGGCAAACAGCAATTGGCCCAAGCACCAGACCTTTTGAACTTCATGGGCTCTATCTTACACTTGCACCAGGCACAAGAACAGGGCTCATGGCGCAAGGATTTTAATTTATTCAGGGGAGTGCGGCCTTGTCACAGGAGCAGCAGAGGTATCATGCTCTCCCCGCCAATGCGCCACTGGCGCTCAGCGGACGGTCCTATCAGCTGCATAAGATCACCACATCAGTTCTTGGGTGTTTCATGGGTGTTTCTGTGGCCGAAAATGCATGAACCAATCAGAGAGTCTCATTACCTTAAAAGATCGGTTGCACCAGTGGCTCAAGTGGTGCAAAGGTAAACAGACGGCTGATCTACAAGGATTTAATTATTTATTTTTTTCGTTATTCAGCTGGACTTTACTAATGTTACTAAAGACGTCCAAAGCACACTTTTTTTTTTTTTACAAAATATTTTACACTGCAGAGAACCTTGCATGATTGTGGAGACAGAACCTTGCGTGATTGTGGAGACGTGTGAGCACATTGGCCAGCTGCACCATATCTTACAGCAAAAGCTGCTTTACGTTTGAGCCTTGCCTTTAGACCAGGTTTTGTCTGGTCTGAGCGCAATAGCTTTATCCCGCCTTCATTTTCAGAGCCCCCACCCCTATGCATGCAGACTCTGCGCAAGTGGATTTTCTATGTACATTTGTGGCAAAAAAGCCACCTGTGCCAGTGGCGCACTTTGTTTTCAGCGAGTGTGTGATAGGACCCCATGACTTGACCCTCTACAGTAGCAGTACAGTGCACAGTAGCAGTTAAACCAGATTAATGCTGTTCTTTCAATATCAAACAAATTTTCTAGATTGTGTGGTAGAATGTGATGGCCAGCAGTTTCAATGACAACACTGAGATCATCAAGACAAGTACAGGCACAAGTTCTCATCTGTTGTTTTTTTTAAAGTTAGTTTTCAAAACTGCTGCTTCTGTGCTTTGTGTATTCCCCTCCACCTTAAAAGACAAATGTAATTGTTATTTGGTGTTTTAAAATAATAATTTTCTAGAATGACAGCATGTTTGATAATTGAATCAAGAACCTTGTACATGTTTAGCTGATGACCATATAAAAATATGATCATTCATGAGAAACTTAAGCAAAATAATTACATGAGCAAACACCCAAAACTAGCATTTATGATCAATATATCAAGAGCCCTTCTCTTTCCTGATGGGGTTGATTTGTTTGTCATCATTGCAGAGGCCTGTCGGACTCTGAGCAGGCTGAGGGGACAGGGTGAAGTCACCATATTGGCTGCTTACGGCCCTCCAAGCTGAGTTAGATGGGCACTCCTGTGAACTGAGCAAATGCTGCTGAGAAAAAAGCTTTTGTCTGATGTCCTTTTTCCTATTACAAAGGAGGTAGATCATCTCTATAATGTTGAGGAGCACCGAAATGCCTGAAACAACAAGCATGAAGATAATGAAGATTGTCTTCTCTGTTGGACGAGAAATGTGACACAGGGCACCACTGAATCGAGCACAGGGTGGCGACATAGTACAGTGGAAGTAGGATACCATGAATATGGAGTCAAAGATGTAGAATTGACCCACACAGAAAGCCACTTCAAGGAAGATCTTGCAGACGAGCTGAGTCATGTAGGTGCAAAAGAGGATGCCTTTTATCTTCACCTTCCCTCTGTCATCCGTATACTTTGGCCTTCTCTGTATTGTTCGATTAGCGCTGTCCCCTAGCTGCTCCATCATCCTTTTCTCTTTGTGGATTATGTGAACAGCATGACCCAGATAAACCAGGGTGGGTGTGGACACAAAGGTGATCTGCAGTACCCAGTAGTGAACATAGGATATGGGGAACATCCAGTTGTAGCAGGCATGTTCGCACCCTGGTTCTTGACTGTCACAGTAGAATTCTGACACTTCATCTCCCCAGACTTTGTCTGCAGCAGCACCCAGGACAAAGATCCTGAACAAGAAGAGTACACTCATCCAGATCTTCCCCACAAAAGTGGAGTGAGATTGAACCTTGTCTAGTAGTGAGGACAAGTAAGACCAGTCACTCATGGCTGGAAGTTGTATCTAAAATAAAGAAGAAAGACAAGGATAACTTGCAGATGTAGGTTGCAAATTAATGAGACAAGTACAAAAATAAAATGTTACCCTACTCTATAAAGTATATCTTTTTTCTATCAAGGTGTCTGCAATACCTCTGATGACAAGGTTATATTAAAACAACAAGGAACGAAATTTTAGGTGTCTGCATAAAGTATAATTTGAAAATAAAAGAACAATTTCTTCAAAGATCTATTTTTGTGAAAAGGGCAGCCAGTAAACAATGCAAAAGATAAATCCTAACTTTCACAAAATCTGAATATAAGGCTTTGAACTTCCTCATCTAAATTAAATTGCACTAGGATTTTTTTTTGGCACTAAACATTTCCATAAACAAAGTTCATTTGAGAAAATTAATTACAGTTTTAAAGAATGCTGCAGTATGTAGTTTTATGACAGTGTGGAGTTAAGACCACTACAGGGTTCAATAAAGTCACTATTCAAGAGTAAGATTTAAAATATGCTCAAGTCAATAATCATATCAAGGCTCACAGACGTAAGGACATACTGTGCATCTGCTATATTCTTTATTTGTTTAAAGAATTTAGATTTTTATGTAGGATTTTTAAAGGATTTTCTAGTGAGTGAATGAATGAATTTAAGGTAAAAGCAGGAAAATGTATGTGATGAAAATGCAGAAAAATTGAATGATAAAATTTGGTGGAAGGAAATGATTAATTATCAAGTGTTGAAAAGGAGCCGTGTTTCAAAAATTATTACCCTACTCAACCATTACTGGTTCTTAACTAGCAGGCCTGGCTTTTTCATGGTACATAATGATATTAGAAATAAAGTTTGGTTTGGTGATGGATTTTTGAAATTGGGGGTTGTCCTTTATTTGAATGTAGTTTGACTGTGGTTAGGGTTAGGGTGTCTTTAGGGCAGGAAATTGGTTTGTCCATTCTGGGCTTCTGTAGAGACATGGTGGTGCAACATGGCAGACTCTATAGAAGAGGACTGCTCCCTCTCTAGATGTAAAAGGCTCATTCCAAGATAATACAAACATCCCTACCTGCCCCTTTATTTGTCTGCATTTGTCATCGTAGTTTAACAACACATGGGGTGTTGACTTTTTCATGGAACTGATGCACTTTCAGTCTTGCAGCAGAAGATTGTAATATTTCAGTATGTGTCTGTGATCATCACCAACCCTCCCTGGAAACCAGCCTATCAAACTTCATTGAGTGAAATTTCCGATCATGAGTCAGAGGGGGCAGTGCTACGCCATAGTGAATCAAGTGGGAAACAAAGGACAGACAGGACAATGCAGGATAAACAAGTGGAAAAGCAGGCAGTGCTTTTAGTATAAATTGGACTGGAAGAAGCTGTGCTGCTCCCACCCCCAAAATGTAGTCTGTAAAGTATGTCGATTGGTTTTTCGGCCAGCAGATATTTTTTCCAAAGTTAGGGATTTTGTAATTAGATTCAACCAGTGGTTAACTGGTGTTCTGATGCACTGCCATTGTTAGTAGTTTCATGAATATTGCAAACAATAAGGGTGAGATTGGGTATCCTTATCTGTCAACATTTCACTTTCTAAGAAGATTATGCACTAACTAAAGCATATTTTAAAATATAATAATCTGTTTCTGCCATATTCTACAAACATAACCAGCAACTTAGCGATACAGTCTCGGGATACAGTAGATGGAACATTTTGGCTGATACCTTTTGAATCAAATCAAGATATCCGCCTAAAACAAAGGAGAAAAAACCTTCTGTTTTAGCTAAAGAAAATGGACTGAGAAGAACCCAACACTGCAAGAAAAAGGAATTCATAAACAGCTCTGTTACCACCACCTCAAGCTGCAAGTATTCATGTTTTTTAAACTGACTGACTAAATGCTGGCAGACTGAGGGAGGTCTGGGAGAGCTTTCCTGGTCAGAGACATAGAAGGAAAACAGTGACTTGGCTATAGTCAGTCTTCTAGACACATAAACCCCTCCAGATAAACCAAATTGAACCCAGGGTGATAAGATCCCATTGTTATGTCTGTGCAACACCTAGAGAGAGGCATTTGGTTATAAGCTTGCTAGCTAGTGCAACAACTTAACAGGTATTGTGTGAATGATAAATGTTGAATATTAGACTGCAACACAGCCCAGTTAAATTGATAAAACATCATTATAATAAAATGATGATCAAATTCAATTGATAATAAAGCCCTCTCTTTTTCTAATTTACATAGATTTGATCACTTCCGTGATAAATATGTAATCATTTATATTTATTTGTTATAACTTATTATTACTTACCAATTCTTGATGACACTTTTTTTTTCAAAAAAAGAGATGTTTGTATTAATAATGAATAACTAATCCAAAATGGGTAAACTGAAGCATCATATCAGGGTAATTAAGATCAAAGTTACCTAGAATTTGTTAAATAACTTACCTAAATGCTTTTCAAATCAGAAATTTGCATACATTTTCCCCCTCCAATTTTCATCCCTTAATTTTACTCACTTTTATCTCTCATTCATGTGACCAAAAAAATGATTGAAGCATGAGGAAAAAATCTACTCCTAGTAAATACAAGATGGTAAAACGGGTTAATTTAAGTTGGATATATCAGTAGGAAATAAGTGACACAAAGCATGTGATGTAATGCTCAGGAACACACATAAGTTGGTATAATGCCTTGTTTGATTCAAAGCAGAGGGGAAAAAGTCATAAATATTCTCAAATTACAGCTAAACAAGAGACCAAGTTTTTAAATTACAATTTTTAAATATTCAACACAGTAACACAATCAATTTATATTTGACTGCCATTTCTAGTTTTACAGTTTAATGCTAGTTTGACACTGTTAAATGTCTAACCAAATTAGAGCAATGACACGGGTAATATTATATTTTTAAATATGAAAAGATAAAGCTCCTCTATCTGTCACAGTATCAAACCCACAACATATTTATAAACAACTGTGACTGGACTGACGTTGACATGGTTAGGTAAAATCTGCCTCAATAGGAAAGGAGTTAGACCATTCTACCAGAAGCAAATGAGCATGAGCTCAGCAGACTGGTCTGGTTCCAAGGTTTAAGGCAATATTGTACCAAACTGCTGAAAAAATGGTATGTTATGGAAAGAGACCACAAACAAATTCAAGTTTCAAGTATAAGAATATATCATGGATCACGCCCGAAAATACAAATAAATAATTGAAAAGTAAAGAAGGACAAGAAAAGGAAAGAAAAGAAAGAAGAAAACTGGTGTAACATCTTAAGATAACAAACAAGACAGAAGCAGCTGAATCTGTTGAACACCTAGTTGTGAATTTTTTCATATGCTTGAAAATAACAAATTATTAATTATAAATAATGATCAATTGTACAGTTAATTTAAAACATGACTAAGGAGGTGTGCTTGCCTTTTACTCTGATAGACTACTTCAGAACACTCTTAAACATAATAGAAACTTTGAATTTAAGTAAAGAGAAATTTCATTTTTAAGTTTGATTAATATAGGTATTTATATTTTTTATAGAAAAACAAATGCATGCCATACAAAGAAAGCTAGAATAATATGTTAAGGTGTTAACCTGGGATTACGACAGATTTCTCTTTAAAGAAATAATGAAATACCTACTTTAACACAGCAACATATTGATGAACAAGTTTTTTAATTTGAGGTTTCAAAAACTGTAAAATGTACTCACCTGTCAGGTTTCAGATATTAGAAATTCTACACCCTAAGCTCATCAAAAAAGAATCAGAGTACAGGGAACAAAAGACTTGATACACTGACCAGGATGATGCTTAAATAATGCCATGCTGAGGCCTTTGGGTTGGTCTCAGACACTTAAGCACGTACACTTCAGTCTACCACTCGCAGCTTCTTGTTTCACTCAGGAAAACTCGTGATTATTTTTGATGAGTCTACTGAAAAGATTTCATCACTCTTAGTTCCTGTAAAGAAGGCCTTGTTGACACTTAATACATATTTTTATCATTGATTCACATTCAAAATCATACTTTCCAATTTGTCATTTGTTACACCCAAATGGCATCTGTGTATTCACTTTAGAGACACACCCAGTTTATGCAAAATGTTATTGAAAATTGTGTAATGACTAAAAAGGGAAGATTTGAAATTGCAACATGTTGCCCAGTAATGTATAGCTTATGCTAAAAGTTTCAGACAAAAGTGTGTTATAAGGAAAGGTTTCTCAGGTCAGAAAGCATACATCTTTGTTTAATGAAAGGTTATTTAACAACTTAGTAAATAATAAAAAATGTTACTATAGCTCAAAGTGATTATGTAAGTTTCAAATATACCCCACAAACTGGCAACTGTATTGTATGGATGTGTACATTCTACTACACATATTTAAATAAAATACATCATATAAATAATTAACAAAATAAAAAAAAGAAAAAAATCAAGCAATCGAGTCAATAATTCTTCTGTTTTAAATCAAAAACAGGTCCTTATTAAAAAAAAAGTTCATAAACTTTAGGACCATCACAAACACTCATCTTTAAATGTATTCTGTTAATGTTACAGATGTCTACCTTGCCTTAAGTATAAAATGTGTGCCAAGGGCAAAACAAATGTATAAATCCATCATTTCCAAAAACTTGACATAACTTGAATGTTTAAGGGCCTTATGTGGCTTTGGTTTGACCATCTTTCTGTTTCCACTGTGTTTTACTAACTGGGGTGTTTCAGATTTGTGTTGTATCCACAATTTTGCCTACCACCTACTTGTTTTGTGATCATTTAAATTAACATAGATTTAGTCTTAGAACTACAATATACCTTCTCTCCAGGAAAAAGGGATCACCTTCAAATCAAGGCCTAAAGATTGAATAATAGTGCAAAAATCTGCTCTCAGGCCCCTCTGATGTTGGATTAGAGCGGATTTAGCAGTGCTCTAGACACTACTCTACAAATTCAACTAAATCAAGATATACTAGTTGATAGAGCAAAAGTGTGAAGTTTCCAGGGCACTTGGATTTCTGTCTACGAGCCTGATTAATGAATCTAGCCTTAGCTTTAGTATTGGAGAGCAGGTCAGGGTACATACGCAGATACTTTTATTGTATATGAACAGCTGAGTCTGTGTCGGTTATTTTTAAAAGTAGACAACTTTGCTGCCCTTTCTTAACAAAGGCCAGTTTCAACATTACTGTGTGATAGATAGTCATGTTGTTTGGGAGTGTGGGTGGATCAGTCAGCCTGGGAGGAATCTGATGATTATAAGAGGGAAGTAAAAGAACCCTTTCACAACACAAGATTTGATTGAACAAGACAGTGGTCATTTTTGAGGTAGGAATAATTTTCACTGTAAAAAGAGCTAACATACAAATAGATATCAGTTGATTAAATGTGAAAACCATGATAGAAAATTATGATTGTTGATTTTATTATACAGCCTTAAAGAATGCAGAATTGTAAGTGTAATAAAGCAAAGTTATATAGTTGTTAACTGTCAAAAATGTCCCTAAGTAATGTTTTAACTAAAATATTTAGTGTCAAGAGATGGTGGAATCGTTGCACTTTATTCAGCACTACTGTTGCTTTTATTTGTAAGCCTGAAAATGCTGAGTTAAAAAAAAAAAAGACGAGTTCTCGGTCACTAATTTAGCATGAACCCTGTGGACCTCTTAGTGCTCTGCAAACCTAAACCAGACCTCCTAAATTAAAACTACGAGACAAGGAACTCATTAATAGATCATTGGTCAGTGTACTGCTGTTGAAGAAAAATCCTCAAAGTCCAGTTTAGGGTTTGCTGTAATGGTGTGAGTTTTATTGAAGTATGCCTGCGAACTGCTGAACTGACTAACAGAGAGCGGGTCTGTGTCTGTGAGCCGAACCTGAGCAAACAAAATACAAGCATTTATATACAGGAAAACAGGTTATCCTAAACAAAAGGTAGTCAAAAGGAAGAGATACAGGAGGGGGCATGTAGTTGATAAGGTTAAGGGAATCAACAAGAAAAAAAAGACAGAGTGGGGCATTTGCACTCAGACATACAAGGTGACAGGACCATGGGGAAGTGCCACACAGTTGGCATGAACCGATGGATGGTTGATGTGTCCGTCATTTGGTAACATCAAGATCATAAGTTCACACCAGTAGTGGGTGAAAGTTCCTAGACATCACTTAATTTCAAGACATTTCCTCATCAGTGCTCACAATTTTAATTAAAAAGTCACACATGATCTATCATCTTTATGATTAAGGAGAACATTAAAACTAATAAGATAGATGAATTCAATGATTGTGCAATCTACATTGCTGGTTTTGTTTTTCTTTCTTTTTTTAAATCTCTGTCTGTGAATATGTACAGCCGACTGATAAAAACAGAAATGGACTGTGAATAAGGCTGAATTAAGTCTGTAGCAAGTAGTTTGTAGTAATTCTATTAGTCATTAATTTGTTTGGCAATATACCAATCAGGAGAATTTTAAAACTCATGTTTCATAAGTCTACCTGTTTATGAATAAGAGAAAGATGGTTAACTTATTGTGTTATTGTTGCTATAAAATTTTTTTATGAAAATTCTGCCATTTTTTATCTTAATAATTCAATGTTCAATTTGAGGTGCCCTACATGTAAAATGTTACAAAAGTAAGATTGCCTGTCTGACATAAAATGTGCTATGCCCTGTGTCAACTGTGAATACATCTTTGCTGTCCTTGACTTCTCTTCTGTAGGCAGTCATCATGGGGGAGTGGTCCGTCCTGTTTGCTTTGTTGGATAAGGTGCAGTCACATTCCACTGTAGTGGGGAAGGTCTGGATGAGCATTCTTTTCCTCTTCAGAATCTTCATCCTGGCAGCTGGCATAGATAAAATATGGGGAGATGAACAAGCAAACATGAACTGCAACACCAAGACCCCTGGCTGCAAGAATGCCTGCTATGATCGATCCTTCCCCATGTCTCTCACACGTTTCTGGGTTCTCCAGATCCTCTTTGTCTCCACACCAACACTTATTTATCTGGGCCATGTCCTAATGGTGATTCGCAGAGAAAACAAGCTGAGGAGATGTGTGGGACAGAAACTTGATAAGAATGGGATGGTTAAAGCCCCAAAGTATTCAAATGAACATGGCAGAGTGCAGCTCAAGGGCTTCCTTCTGGTCAGCTACGTGATACAGCTGCTGTTTAAGATCCTGCTTGAAGTGGCATTTATTGTAGGGCATTACTACCTTTATGGTTTCATATTTATGCCTAGTAAGATATCATTTCATGAGTACCCCTGTCGAACACCAGTGGACTGCTTCATAAGTCGTCCCACAGAGAAAACTATCTTCATTGTCTTCATGCTGGCGATGGCTGCCCTCTCTGTGATCCTTAACATTGTGGAGATGTTTCACCTGATGATATTAAAGATGAGGAAAGGGAGGAGCAGTGGCTCAATTCCCCCAGAGATTTACTCTCTCAGAAAACTAAACCAAAATGTAACTAGAGCAGATACACTTTGTTGAAAGGCTGTGAACTAAGATGTTGAGCTTTTAGCCAAATCCTGCACCAGTGAACCTTGCTGCTTGCTTTGCTGTAAGTTGCTAGAAATAATTACATAAGTTGCATCTAGGTTTTAAATACATTTATCTTGTATACCTTTTTAATACATTGTGTATATACATTTTTACTTCAGATCTTTTTATTGGATATCAGGTCCATGGCAAATAGTGGAAAAGACTGTATTTAACCCTGGCTGCAAAGCTGCATTTAAAATATCAATGTAAATGGGACAATATCTTATCCAATAACTATTGAATGTTGAGATATTCTTCTATGAGGAAGGCCATCAGGTGAGAGTGGGCTCAACCTTATTGTGATGGTACTTATTATATTTTTAACTGGCACATGGGTATTTTATACAAGGATGTGTCACATGTTTTACATTTTTTTAAGTTTCAAAGGTAAAAGCATTTTTTCTACAGTACACTGCAGTATTTTTCCTTAACCTCTGAATTGGTTTTGACCGTTGGGTTGGTTTGATCAAGACTGTAAAGCAGTGTGAAAAGTGGATATTGTGCTTTGGCTTTATAGCTTTAACTTAGAAATAAATTAGGAAACAGCATTAAGTACAAAAGCTTGGGATCAGAGTTAATACCAAGGTAGGATCAAAGCCAAAGTACACGTTCTGCCTCTTTACATTGCTAATTCCCACTGAAATAAAGCAGGGCTATGTATTTTAACATCAGATTAAGACTCAACTTTATTGTCATTGTACATAACAAGTATGAGGCAACAAAACTGTTTGCATCTGTAGAGTATGTACAGGATAAAAGTGCTGTATAAATGAAAATAATCTTTAGGTACAGGTATGTATCCATTGAGAAACATTTAATTCTAAGAAGTCTTAAATTTAAGCAGTCAAACCTTTCTAAAGATGTTTCTGGATTTGTTTTCAGTAATGTCAAACCTTTAATGCCGGGGACCACAAAGAGTAAGAAAATATAGTCCTATGTAGCATGATCTGTGGTACAGTCAGATAACTTTTATCTCTTTTAGAATTCATAAAGCCCAAAACTAGTAACTTTGCCTGGCAAAACTGTCTTGAGGGCTCACCAAAAATGGTCTACAAGGACATAGAGACATCACTAGGGGAGGGTGAACTTTTGTACAGCATGTAAAAGACATAATATTAAATTCCAATTTGACAGCACAAATGCAGTTCTTCTTTTTCTTGGACAGTGCTGAATTGCAATTTTCAATTACTAGAAACTGAAATACCACAAAAGATACTAATCTCAAACTTTTTGCACAATCACTTAAAGAGTTCATTTAAAGCAAAATGTATATTTGATTCAGTTCAATTCAATTCAATTTTATTTATATAGCGTCAATTCACAACAAGGTTGTCTCAAGACACTTGACATGTAGAGCATGTCAAGATCACACTCTATAAATACATTGATTGTTTGAATTCATAGGAACCCAACAATTGAAACA
>JAQNCA010000012.1:334431-378056 GCA_029783725.1 Acanthurus tractus
TATATTTCTTTCTTTTTTGTTTTCTTTAATGTTAATAAGAATACAGTGTTATGCAGAGGTGTACTTACAACAATTTTTATAGACAAATGATACTGGGGGGGCGGGGGGGGCGCGAAATGCTTTCTTCTTCCTAGGGGGGGCGTAACAGAAAATAATTTAGAAGCACTGATATAGGCCGATATCAGTTCTGAATATAGATTATAAATTGTTCACAGCGATAATGGCCAGACGTATGGAGGAATTCTTACCAAAGTTGATACATAATGATCAAATAGGCTTTATAAGACATAAGACAATATACGCAGAACTCTTCATGTTATAAATCATATACAAAAGAACAAAACAGAGGCTGTACTTATAAGTGTTGATGCTGAAAAGGCATTTGATTTGGTACATTGGGATTTTCTTTATAAAATATTACACAAGTCCGGATTACATAATACAGCTATTGAGAACATTAAGGCTTCGTATACAAACCCAACTGCAAGGATAAAAATTAATGGCTACTTGTCAAGCAGTTTCACCTTGGAAAGAGGTACATGGCAGGGTTAATCATGGTCTCCAATCCACTCCTACAGACTATCCCCAGCACTGAGCACCAGCACCGGCTCTCTACGGGGCTGTGTGCTAAGCCCCCTACTCTACACCCTCTACACCCTACACCCCCACTCACCCATACAACACCATCATCAAGTTCGCTGATGATGCCACGGTGGTGGGGCTCATCTCTGGAGGAGATGAGACTGCTTACAGAATGGAGGTGGAGCGACTGTCAGTCTGGTGCACCACCAACAACCTCATCCTAAACACCTCCAAGTCGAAGGAGCTGATTGTCGACTTCAGGAGGTGTAAACAGGACATTCAGCCCATCTCAATAAATGGGGACATGGTTGAGATGGTGCCAGACTTCAAGTTTCTGGGCACCTACATCGGTGAAGACCTGACCTGGACTGCAAACTCCACTTCAATCCTAAAGAAGGCACAGCAGAGACTCTACTTCCTGAGGATTCTCAGGAAGAACAACATAGGAACTGAGCTCTGGGTGTCCTTCTACCGCTGCTCAGTGGAGTCAGTGACTGGCTGCCCTCTTCCATCCCTGAAGGAAATTTATGACACCCGCTGCCTCAGGAGAGCCCGCAACATCGTCAGGGACCCCTCACACCCCGTCCACCACCTTTTTGAACTCTTACCCTCAGGGAGGCGTTTCAGGGCAATAAAGACAAAAACAAACAGACTAAAGAACAGCTTCTACCGAAGAGCTGTCATTGCCCTGAACGCTGCACACTAGACCAAACTATAACAAAAAAATAAGTCAATCCTGTGAAATAGGAATTTCTGGTTCACACCAAGTGCAATATTCTTGATTATCTTGAACGCAATATCCCGGTTGTTTTTTTTTCTTATTTATATTCACAATTTTTTTATTCTATTTTTCTATTCTAACTTAAATTATATTTTTTCTGTGTTATTTTTGTATATATCTTGCTATTTTGTGTTATTTTTTGTATATTTTGTTATTTGCACCTTGTGTTTTTTGCACTGTCTGCAAGAGCTGCTATTTTTCTTCAATTTCGTTGTGTCTTTTTGGCACAATGACAATAAAGGAATTCTGATTCTATTTGCATTTTATTTAGAACCGCTGATGAAATCTTCCTATTGAGGGTATAACTATCGGAAAAAGGGAACACAAGATAGCTTGTTATGCGGACGATATTTTGGTGTATTTCGGATGTCCGATAGACTCCCTTCCTAAACTTATGCAGCTATTTCAACAATACAGCCGGCTTTCTGGATATAAGATAAATATGAGTAAAACCCAAACACTTTCATACATGTCCCTAGCCTGTCTCTCTCACTTGCAGTGGCAGCTGGGCATCAGCACACCTGGGCCCAGTGAGATGAAGTTACTTAAGTGCTGCAGTTGCTCTAACTCTGTCTCTCTCTACCTGGCTGTCTCCACAGGCACCACAGTTTGGTTTGGTTTGGTTTGTTCATTCTGTTCAGATTTTGCCTTTTGCGTGTTTGCACCTTACAACACTATCACGCACATGAACCTCCTTCACTCATGCACATGTTAAAGAACTTACTTACTGATTATCACATCCTATTCTTTAAATGTTTGATTTGGCTATTTGATTTGTTCTAATTTGGTTGAATTTGACTTATTGACTTAGAATTATTTAAATGTTTATCATGGTGTTCTTTCTTTTTTGTTGTGACCACCTGAGCCAGGTCATGACAAGTGTCACTGCTATTTTCCAACTGATGCAGTAGTTATTTTTCAACAAAAAAAAGCAAATATACCTGCGCCCTGCTGGGAGTGTTTGCCATAAATTGAGGTACTATCAGGCACACTGAATTAGCACTGTGCGCTTTAGACTGTTCACCATAGATTATCAAAATAGAGCCCTTAATAGTGCAACAATTGCACTGTCAGAATACAATAAAAACTAAACAGCAAATGCTCCCCTTTCAGTTAGGTGTTAAACCATTTGTCGTTACGGTACTTCTGTTTTGTGCAATGACAATAAGTCAGTTATACAATTCTATAAGTGTATACATGCAGTACTGTCCTACCCAGCTTTGGCCACACTAATAGATTGTTGCTCCATAGCTTCATGGATGCTGATGCGGTCATGTTCCTTGATGCTGTTGAATTCATCAATGCAGCACAAACCACCATCTGACAGGACCAGAGCTCCTGCCTCCAGATGCCATTCACCTCCATCTTTCACTGCTGTTACTGTAAGTCCTTTTGAAAAATTATGTTTATTGTTATCAAGTCACTTTACCTAGTAATAAACAAAACCATTAAGATGTGTTTTTATTTAAAACTAGCATACACAAGAACATCATGCTCTTCCGGGCAAATTCCTGATAAAATCACAAATATAAGAGAACCTAAAAAAGATACTTTAAGTCGAGAGCTGACTTTAAATAGGGGCTTACCTGCACTTGTTGATCCAATTCCGGCTGTGAGTACAGAGCGTGGCATAATCTTAGCTGCATACTTTAGAAACTGAGACTTTGCTGTGCCAGGGTCACCCACCAGCAACATATGACACTCACCTAGGGAAGACAAGATTCACTCCACATAAGGTAAGGATCCCACAGACAACAAATATTTATTTTTATTACAAAAGCTTACATTTGTCAGGGTTTCCATATTATAATGGTGACAGATTGTCTTTGGAGATTGTTTTTAGTTGATTACATTTCAGGAGGGCGGGTCCCAAGTATCTGGGTTTGGGTTCTATCTGAATCTGGTTGTTATACACGCACTTTGTAAATTAAATTAAGCTCACTCTGAGGACACATTCATTAAAGCAAGAGGGGTCAGGGGCAGGGCTTGCTCACCTACAAAACTGAGTGGACAACATGGCAGGGGTTGAGAGGAATGACGACAGAAAGCAAGTTGAGCTCACCTGCATTTCTTTCATTATATTTATTCTTAAATAAAAGTAATGCAATACAAAGGCCGACAGTTAAGGGGAAACATGAAGAACCTACAGAAATATCAGAACAGACCGAAACATATAAAAAACAAAACAACAAATCAATAAAAGAAACCATCTACCATGATTTTATTAGCACTAGCAGTGATCACAACCAGTAAAATTTATAATTGTAGCATTTTAATGTAACATATTTGATACCTCAATACAAAATAGTCTTTAACCATTCTTCCTTCAGGTAAGTTGCTACCGGTGACCAGTCCCCTACGAAAGCCTCAAGAGTTCATCTGAGAATATGTGATAATCTCTCTAATGGCAAGACATACACAAGTTTTTGAATTCTGTAGTGCAATGTTGAGATATTCTTTATCTAACTATTTGTGTAAAACAGTGAGCCATGCAGCATAATGAGTGATTTTAAGATTGCATCTGTATCTTCGTTCATAACTGGAGTCTAATACCAGAACAAAACAAAATGGATTTAGAGGAATATCAATCATTCATCTATACAATAGCAATCCAAACAATAATGACAGAGACAGAGAGCTCCATCTTTTCTAATTTCATTCACCACTCAGTCTAAAATCATATTTACCATTTCATCAAATTCACCTTAATACTTGAACCCTTTAGGAGACAATTTAAATGGAATAGATGACAGTAAATTAGAACAATTCAAATTCTGCAGAGGTAAAGCCAGTGATTTCTCATAACTTTGTGCCCACAAAATACTTCAAACTAATTGATTATCTTAATATTGGTTGGAAGAGATGGGATTATTGAAAAATAAAAAGATGTCATCTGCAAACAAAGAAATCTTGTGCACATTGTTTCTAGATCGAATACCAGATACTAAGGTGCTTCATCTCATCATCTCAGCTAAAGGTTCCATTGCTTCTGCAAAGGTAAGGCAATCTTTGTTTTGCACTTCTACTTATTGAAAAAGAAGACATTACTCCATTGACAGAAAGCGTTGCTTGTGGTTTAGAATATAGCAATCTGACTCGGTCAATAAAAGCATTCCCAAAAGCATACTCCTTTAAAGTTTCAAACAAACATTCCCACTTAATATGATCAATACTTTCTCCACATCTAATGTTACAACAAGGGCATCGAGTGTCCTATCTTTGAATACTGTGTTATAGTCAATAATCTCCTAATATTTAAATACGATTGCCTGTTTTGTACAAAAGTGGGTTGGTCATGTCCCACAATTTTTGGTACAATATGGTTAACCCTAGCTGCAAGTAATTTAGCTATTATTCTAAAGACTGTGTTTTGAATGCATGTTGGCCTAAAAGATGCTAGATAATCTCTGTTTTCTTCTTGTAACACTTAAATAGTATCCAGCTGCAGCGATTAGGTTAGTTTTTTAATTGACAATGAGTGCCCAAACATTATAATTAAAAGGGAGTAGAAAAGATTAGTTAAGTTTTTATAAATCTCTGGTGAGACACCATCAGTTTCATAGTTCCAAGACAGTATCTATCACCTCTTTAATTTCCTTAGAAGTTGTATCCATATCACAATTAAACATATCTTTACCAGACACTCTAGAAATTTTTATTTGTTGAAATAAGTCACTAATTTTATCTTCCATGCCCAATGAGTTTGAAGTGAAGGGTGGAATGGGGTTAGGGGTTGCTACATGTGTATGTTTAATGTTTTTATGTGTGTTTTATGACTGTTGTAATAAAATCCCTCGCGGAAAGGCCTTTTTAGTTAAGCAATAACTTCTAATGCTGTGATGCAATGCATTCGAAAACTGTTGTACAATTCTGTTTGTAGCATCTGTCCCTTTCTAATGAACATTAAAGAAACAAGTGTAAAAGGACACATAAAAATCTTTAACACTTTCACAAATTCAGGATCTGTAAAATGGAATTTCCCATTCTTATCCTTAATTCTAGTAGTTAATTTGTTAGACCTCTTGTCACTAATAATATTGGATAAATACCTACCGTATCTATTAGCACAATCATAAACCTTGTGTTATTGTTCAAATATATTTTCTGCATTTTGAGTTAGGAGTGTAATTAAGACAGGTCTAGTACTTAGTCTTTATATTTTTAGATTCTGCTTCCTGAAGCTCATATCTAAGGTGCCTCTGTTCTTTTTGGTTGAACAGTATGACATAATTTAGCACCCCCAAAACGCTTTTTTTGTTTCTCATAAGTTTAAGGGATCTGTACCTGTTATGATTTCAAATTGATCTGTTTGAATGTTTTTTATGTACACATACCTAAACATACTGGAGCATGGTCTGGTATATGAAAAGATCACATTACTCATTTTTCAATTTGTTCAACAGAGATTTGTAGATAGAGAAAAAAAAGAAATTGGACCTATGCATGTTTGAGTAAAATGTATAATCTTTATGACTTGGATTCAGCAGATGTTTAATATCTATTAGATGGACATCATCTAGCAAATAAGGAGTCATATAGTTGGGAACTTCTTTTTTGGTTTTGTTTCCATCTGGTATACTCCCCAAAATCACATAAAATAAAACAAATTAAAAAAGGGTCACCATTTTAACCAAAGAAAACAATGAAAGGGGATAACAGTTTTCATGAGGTTAGGCTACTTTATCTTTTCTTATTAACAGTGGGCAGACTTATGCAGGTGTAGAGATTGATGGGACCCGTTAAACCATAGGTAATGATGGGTCACTGACCTGGATATCATTCATGTAGATCTAAAACAGTTTCTTTTTCACCAGCATGAAAGCTTTGTCTTCGGATTTAACTGTTTTGCTGAGGTTGGGAAAAAAGTGAACTGTTTTGTCTTTAAACCAGAGATCCCTTTTCTGGTTGAATTACACATGGCAATCCAATGGCATCTCTCAATACAAAGCGGTTCCAGATAAATTCCTGGCCAAGTAGATCCAGAATCAGATGTCACAGGAAAGCCATCATATCAGCTCAAGGGATTTGACTGTCTGCACTTATTTTCCAAATAATCCACCTTTGATTGTTGTGAAGCCATATATTTTTCCAAGACATTTATGCACGTGCAGTTAAAATAATGCCTATATCCTTTTTTTGTTAAAAGAAAACCCAAGCATTAAGGTACGCCCGCCAGTCGCGAAGTTGTAACTAAATCTCCAGCCTAAAACAAATCATGTTACCAGTACTACCTCTGCCAGGAAATATATTGCTCTATAGACATATAGTCTCTGGCTTTGAGATATTAAAAGTGTACTAACATTTATTTGAGTTCCAAGTTTAAGTTGTTGCCATTATCAGTATGGCCAAAAACTGAAAATTTAAACACATAGAAAACTTAAGAAAATCAAAGATATACCCCTGATCTTGGTCCCTGAAGAATCTATTCTCTGCACCCCGCCAGCCAACACCATGGCCACTGCCAGTTTAATTAAATACATGCCAAATACTTGTGGGCACAGACTCAACAAAATCTGGTTCCTTCCTACAAAGAGAGGGGAGAGATTAGTGTATACAAAAATAAAATCACAAAAAATATTAAGTAGAATTTTTATTGCAATTAATTTTTAAATACCAGCTATGGGATCATGCTTATAGCAGTGCCAAAAGTCTTCAAATTCTTTCTGAACATCCTTCATGACCAAAGCAGCAGAGGGCTGCTGGTTGTTGACTTCTATGTTGTTGGCTCTGAGGACCAGTTCCACATCACAGCAAATGCCATCGTAAAAAGGCTTCCAGCGCTGGCATACCACCCCATAGACAGTTATATCATCTCCTAGGACCCCATATGTCCAAAAATATAAACTGTTTTATCATCAGTACAATATTACACAGTGCCAACATTAGGTCAAAATGAATACTTTGGTTTTTAATTTAGACTTGCATGCTGTAACAAATCTGTTTCTTGTGGCATCACTTTACATGGCTGAGAAGTATTTTTTGTTTCATAATGGTATTTAGTAGCATCTGTTAGAAGGCAAGTGTTTCTTTTTTTTAAAACTTCTATCAACAGTTCTTACCAGATTTGCAACTCTCAACCAGGTCATCCTCCAATACCACTATCATAGAACGAGGAATACTGCCCACTGACAGCCTCTGTACCTGAGGCGGGGGTCAGACAAAATTAACACTGACCAAAACTGCAAAACAATAACAATACCTTACAAGAGATGAGTTTGTTAAGTTAAAAAAATCTGAGTCACATGCATAACTGCCTTACTTGTTCTTGCATCTTGATCTCCTGGTAGTCCTTGCAGGCAGTAGGCTCAGATCCTTCAGACAGACAACTGAATTTGTATGAGTTACAGCCATCAGGATTAGGACAGATCACCGGTTGGACAAAGGAATAGCACTGGTCAAAATCAGCCTGCACTGGGAAAACATGTCGACACTTTGTGCAAATGTATTCCCGTTCATATTCAAGAACCTAGAAGAGGTGAATGAGGCACCAATTTAACATACAACAAAAAAAGAGGAAAAAACACATGGAGACATTGTAACACTCAGGTGTAACTACACATATCTTGATGCCTTAACCCTGAAAGTGTATCCTACATACATATAAATCACTGGGACTTTAATTTTTGAAAGACATAGAAGACTACTAATACAGTTTTTATCACTTTTTTCTAATTACTGTGCAAGAATCCATCCAAGCCCTTGAGGGGATGGAGCGCAATCACTGGAGACTGTAGGACCTGATAAACCAACCAGCACAACACCTAAAATTATTACAAAAATAGCCAACAACTTGATGTCTCTGGATCCTGGAGTGCTTAAAGCTGTACAACATAAAAGGAACTCTAAGAGCCTTCACCAATAACTCAGTGGGGATGTGGAAAACAAACTCCAGAGGCCAATATCAAGTCCCCATCAAGTGCAGCATTTACCAAGAAGATGCTCTGTCCCTACTGCTGCTCTGCACAGACCTGAATACCCTCAGCCAGATTATCATTAAGAGTGGTTATGGATGTCAACCATGAATGGAACAACCATCAGCCACCACCTCTACATGGATGCCATCTGCATGCAAGGAGTGAACAAGATATCGACTCACTGATTCACACCACCAGTCCGAATTACAATGGAATGTCACTCAGACAAGACAAAAGTGGTAAAATGTGAACAAGGAGAGGAAGGCAGTCAGAACTGAGGGGATTGTGCTACCAGAAGGCAACATAATAAATGAGTTCAAAAGATTACAAGTCAAAAATGACCAACATATCTGGTTTCATCTTTTAACTGAGAGGGTGTTGTGTTACATAAACATCACTTATTACAACCAATCTTATTTAGTTAATTATGTATTATCAACCTTACCATATTACCTAGGAACCTCTCACTTAAACATTGTACCTATGCCGCTAAACTCCCGACCTCAGCACTCTATCCTGCTGATGTTAAATTGTCTGTGTGTTTTCGTACATGTGTATTCCACTGCATGGAATACACACACTGCTCATGTGGCAATGGCAGTACAGTGTGGCAAGTGTGTGTCTTATAGTTGATCTTCGCAAATTATTGAAAACCGAAAAGTGCCATGTTGTTACCTTGGTTACACTGGTGCGTATTACAGTACCAGTGACAGACAAAAAGTGCCCTACATCTCTTGACCTGGGAACGGTATCTCTGGTCAGCTCTGGACATACTGGCAGACCTAAGAATAACAACAGAAAAGATTTTAAATTCTAATACATTTGTTTGTATAACAGGGGACATCAACTTCTATGTGAACAATGTTGATATAACTGCATTCTGTTTTTCAAAACATAAACCCATTCCCATCATTCCCAGCTGGATGTCTAACCTGTAATACGGGCATGAGGGGTGGGTCTTTTTATGTGATCTTTAGTTCTTTGTTTTCTGTAGTACTTTGGAGAGGCATTCTGTGATAACTCCATAGCTTTTCTGCTTAACACTTTATCAAATATAGCCAGGACATCACTTGGATAGGCATTGAAGTAGTCTCCAACCTGCAATAAAAACAACAGGCTTTGTAAAAAGTGCAATTACTTATGAAATGATTAAGTGCTCTTAAAATGACAACTCTTAACAGCATAGTTACATTGTCTCTACAGTGGAGCATCTTAATTTTGGAGCGATTGTCAATGATAGGTCAGACATCAATTTAATTTTGGTGTTTCTGATATTGAGGTAGTGGTATAATATCCTATAATATCAATAATATCCTATAATATCTTGCTGATATGGTCAAACTGTATGTTTTGTGATATTTAATTGTCTTGTCATATTGTCACTTGAAAAAAATTAATGAGTCATGAAAGGTTTTGGGTCTGTCTTATGTAAGGCATGATGACATTGGTATTTCTTGATTTTTTATGAAATTACATAGGCTATATAATGCCATATAGTTACACATGTATTCAGACCTCAAGTATATTTATTTTGAATACAGAACATTGTGTTTTGAATTGTGTTAACATTACCTCCATATTGGCTTCGAACAACGTCATGGCATTCACAACAACAGGGTGATGGGTCTCTTCATTAGTGTCTGAAATAAGCTGGAGAAGGTCCACATAATGATGCTCTGTCAGATAGGTTTCAAACACCCGGTAAACCAGGGCTTCCTGTTCTGGGGTTATCAACATAATGGAGTGATGTAAGTGTACCTCTGGCAAAAGGAGAAAAACAATGCAGTGGTTATGGTCTGACATTTAATAAGTTTAGGCAAAGCAAATGTCATGTTTGCAGGAGTTAATTAACAATTAAAATAAAAATAAATGTTATGAGTCAAACCAGCTCAATCAAGTTTACAACATATTTCTACTACTTATAAACTGCCCACATGGGCTTAGGAATAAGCAATTTATCTTCCTGCAAATATACCATCAGGGGTCTCTCATTTGAACTCTAAAAGATTATTTGTAAGGCTATGACAGAATATGTTTTTCCATAGCCTTTTAAATCTGACAAATGAGGCTTTATTGGAACAATGAAATATTTATCAATAAACTAAGAAAATAAGGAAAAATGCCAATTGTAGTTTTCTTTACACAAAAGTACCATCTACAAATTCCTCAGTATTATCTGACCAGCAATTCTGAAAAATACCTCATGTTCATCTATGACATACAAACGAAAAAGAAATCTTCACATTGGTAAGGTGAAACTTGCTTAAGTGCATTAGTTTTGCAAATACCTAATGGTTAATTTACTAATCAATTAACTGTTTTTGGACCATCCAAAAAAAATACACCTGATCTCTATATGGAAATAACAAACTCAGGTTCACTGCTCAGGGGTTTCTGATACAAAATATTGGCAACCTTTACCAGGGAGAGTAAGGAGGTTTCAGTGGTTATACTGAACTAAATTCATGCAGGTACCTTACTTCTCTGCCATGCAATACAGAAATACTGACAAAGAAAAACAATGTAACTGTTACGCATGATGAGCAACTTGTGTCGGGGGGGGAGACTATTTTTGGCAAATGGAGAAATACATTATAGGGGGCAAATAGACCTTTCACCAAACTAATTCCTAAATAGGTTAGTTCAACTCTGTCATGGCAACTGCTTCTCAATGCCTTATTCTATGACTGATGGAAATATAGTAACATTTAAACATTTCAGCATAGAATTTTGGAGAAATGACACCACAAAATATCCTTCATGACCAAAAATGACACAGACACAGACAAAATTTACTGAACTTTGACCTTTTACCAAACTATTCAATCTTATTCGATCACTCTAGCAAGTTTGGTACCATTTTACTGTAGCATTTTGGAGAAAAAACATAGTAACCTCTAGGACCAAAAATGACACAAAGATACAATTCACTGAACTTTGACCTTTTACCAAACTAAATATTGTAGATAAGGCCACCATTTTCATGGCATTTCCTTTTCAATGCCTTAAAGCCATACATTGAATCATACATTCACACTAACAAGATATTCATCCATCCTTTGCACTACATTGTATACTTGCACTGATTGTGTATATATTTATTTTTCTATATTTTTATTTCTTCTGTATAGGTGTACATATTTAATTACTTAAGTTTAGCTTCTGTTTTGCGTTTTGCTTCTCTCCATGCTGCGAGTGACACCATGTGCCGAAACCAAATTCCCCGTATGTTGTGAACATACTTGGCCAATAAAGCTGATTCTGATTCTGATTCTGATGTACAAATTAGTTTTCTTGTGATTTGGCCCCCCACATTACACATATTTTTTTCCTCATGTGTCAAAGTTTAAACAAGCCTGCACACAACTCAGAGCAGCAATAGTATTCCGGTCAAAACGCAATTCGGTAAGCCAAGCAAACACAACCTGAACTAGAGAGATACCCAGTAATAACATGTTACCAGCTAAACCTCTGTCAAAACGGGCAGATTTGGCTTAAAATACTAAAGAACAGACGTTGTTTCTCACAAAGCCAAATATCCAACAAGAGCCACAAAACATGACACATTATTAAGCAAGCAGCTACTCACAGTTCAACAGCAATGAGTCTAGTTTTAAGTCTATCTATAGCCTTTTCTTTAGCATAGCAAACTAAAAAGGCAACGCTACTGCATAATAAGGCTGCAGCTACTGTACACAGCAGGAGGCCTTGATCCTTTCAGGAACCTCCATGAATCATAGAATTGAGGCAGAGCAGTCATAGGACATCAGTTAACAGCAACAGTCTCAGGTCCTGCCAGCGCACTGTGCTGCTTCTCCAGGCAAAGGGTGAGCTGACCATTATCTACAGCAGGTAAGACACTGACTGGGCATAAGGGTCTCATACAAGTGGATGGTTTGGATGATGAGAGAGATGAGGATGAATTGTATCTGTATTTGTGTCACCATGGCCTTGGGGGTATTTTGAAGTGGGATTTCTCCAAAATTGTACAGTAAAAAAGTTTGCATCAGTGATAAAGGGGACACAGTTGTTAGGACAACTCTGAACTTTCCTATGAAGAAAATAGTTTGGAGAGAGGTCAAACCCCAGTAGTCTGCATTGTGTAATTTTTTGACATCCTATTAGTTTCAAATTTTTATATTTATTTATAACATGTTAAATTTACAGGGGAAAAGTTTAATGTAAACCGATGTTGGCACTATATTCTCAAAAGAATACAGACCATGAAAGAGAACACATATGTATCATCCGAACCTTTGACTTAGTTTACATGACAGACTACACTTAAAAACATCATCTGAGACCTTTCACCTAATAAATATCACAGAAAACACATGTGTTTCTTTGAGACGTCTCAGACAATGCAGAAAAAAAACCGTTTTGTTACTTTCAGGACCCCTGCCAGAGGCCGAGTTTACCGTAATTACTGTAGATTAGGCGCACCGAAATTCAGACGGAGGATCACTTGAACGTGGTCCGGCCGCGGGAGGCTGGTTTCACTGTGGTAATTACAGCGGCAGTGTAAATCTCCTTCTTAAATAACCATGGCAATCTAGCCAGAATAAAGGAGAGCCACCTTAATGATACAAAAATATCCCGGTATAGACTCAATATATATATCACTAATCTTTTAATCTAACTCCTAGGTAACGTTACACTCTTTAGGCCTTAGGAGCATTGATATATCTTTTTTAAAAGAACACTAAAATATCCAGCCTTTGATTAAATAAAAGAGGTCTCTCAAAAATGGGTTGTGAATAAAGCATTTTCGCATTTTAGCGCTTTGGCATCGAATTATCAGACGAAAAAAAGAAATACCACGGAATGGATTACGTTACTTAACTGCCTTTAGCAAAACATAGCCTTAAACAAAACATTATTTTGTCTAACTAACTGCGAAATCGCTAAAAGGGGTTCTTTTACATACCATATCTTGGTGGGACAACTCAAGACCCCTAACCGATCCGATCTAAACAAGCGAGTTTTTTCGCGCGTTTTTTTGGATGGGTGTATTAACTTCCGTGTTATGGATCCTACTGCCTCTTCCAAGCAAGGCTATTTAAAAGAGGCTGGGATCATGGGCGATGGGGTACTGCACATGCGCATTGAAAATTACCTTGTGCTTACGGAAACCATAGACATGTATACGGAGACGCCGCATTGACTGGAGCAACGTACCAGAGTAAAACAAGAAAGAAACTGCAAAACAGTTCTCTTTCAGGGGTTTTAGCCCCCACGTATGTCTATGGCGGAAACGCTCAGCGAATCGTGTCGTCTACTAAATATCCATGATGCACTATGACTATTGACTATAGACATATACGTAGACGCCGCGTTGACTGCTGCTGCCGATTGGAGCGACGTGCCCACGCGGCGGCCATCTTGGTACAGTGCCGCTCGCTCCTACAGTACATTACGTCTACAGAGGAATGACATGTTTGCACTATAAAAGTGATCATAAATCGATCAATTGTCAAAATATATTCACACGGGTTGTTTGTTACAAACGTCAGACATGATGGACAGACAGGTAGACTTAAAGGGAACAAAAGGAACCCAGAAAACGTTCCGGTGTAATCAGGTCTTTATTCAGAGAATTGCTTGGTTGTTATATGTTGCATTTGATTATTATTAATATTGCCAATATCATTGTATTATTATAATTGTCATCAATATTATTATAATTAATATTGCTATTATCATTGTCATTTTATTATGATATCACTATTATGATTTATACTGCTATCATTATCATTTAATCACCACTATTATGATTAATATTGCTATTATCACGATCATTTGATTATCACTGGTATTAAAATCAGTTTTGGTATTATTTATATCATTTTATTATTAACATTATTATTAATATTATTAATATTGCTTTTATCATTTTATTATTGTTATCATTAATATTAATAAGTTCCAGAGAGTAAGTAGCAGAACAGAACATTTAAGAGCAAGAACATAAAGATCCCCCTTGAAAAATATTAATATAATATTTACAATATGTACAAATTTTACAAGAACATTTCAATAATCAGGCCGATGGGAGCTAAAACCCCTGAAAGAGAACTGTTTTGCACAGTTTTTTTCTTGTGCTGCCACTGTGGTATCCGAGTGAAGTCATTTGAGCTATGTGATGCAGCCTAACTTTGAGAAACACAGACACTACGAGTCTCAGATATAAAGTAGATATATAATGTTAAATTTAATTTGTATTTGGGTAGTAAAACCAGCATTTTTAAAATGTCGAAGCATCCTGTGTCATAGCTACATGTGTGACGTTTTAAACAAATCGAACCGTTTGGAAATCGGCCGAAAATTCAGTGAATAATTCTACTTTAACATTGTGGAGTACCTCCTAACCCCACACATGTACATACACTACTGCTTCTGCTAGCCCTGTACCAAGATGGCGGCGCATTAGGCACGTCGCTCCACAGTCAATGCGGCGTCTACGTATACGTATATGTATATGGTATAAAAGGCTGAAGGCCGTGGTCGTGATAGTCGTAACCCTTGCAGCTACAGTTGTTCTGCGCACGTGCATTATCACATTATGTCAATGGCGTCAGAGCTCGAATCCCAGCCCCAAGCCTCTTGACCATGAATATGCTCTTAAAAAGCTTCTTCTTCTTCTTCTTCTTCTTCTTCTTCTTCTTCGGGTTAGCCAGGCTAGACGCACGAGGGCGCATTAAAGCCCTCCACTGTTCAGTTTTCAAGTCTTCGTTATATTTACTTATGCAGTCCAGATTTATGTTGATATTCAAACAGTTTCTTCGTTTTGGCTGAGCTATTCAGACTTAGCAGGGTGCACATCTTGTGAAGAGTCTCCTGCTGATCCTAGTTCTCTGGGTAGCTTCCGTCTTTGAAAAGAGTTTATTTTATTTTGACATGCGGCACTGTCTCAACGCTTCCGCACTCACATTTTCCACTTGCGTTTTTCACTCCTCATCCCACATTGTCGAAGTCTCAATCTGTTTAAAATTACAGACCTTTTTGCCCTTTTTCTACAGTCATCTGAACCGCAAAATACAATATTCCCTGTTATTTATTTTTCCATGCTTTTGGCATCCTTTCTTAAACTGCGCTATTGATAATTACCATGTATTATGGTATTCCACACAATAAAGTGATATCTGCCCTGCCACGTAATGCATTCTTATTTAGTTTGTCTGCCATCTCATTGCCCTTTACACACATATGTGGAGGCTGGAACACAAATAAAGCCCACCTTAAACCCTGCTCAGTGAATCTTTGTAAAATATTTGATAAATCTCTACAAGCATGTCAGGGTCTTGTTTGGACTTCATCTCTTTGAAGAGCAACTGTAATAACTACCATGTTCTGTGAATGGGATCACTGGAGCAGACAGTATTGCTTTGCATGGTTTAACAGATGAGGCTAGTCCCCCTCCTATCTATTTGTTTAAATGTTTGTATGATCCATTGCTCGTTTCATGATTGCCTTCTGCATGATTGATTGTTGACTTTGTTGTTGGTCCCAGTTATTAGGACCAAGCTGGGAAAGTTAGTTACTTGAATAACTTCAGGCCTTTTGCTTTAGCCAGCATTTTGTCGAAGGTTTTAGAAGAAAATCCTGCTCCCAGGATATATGTGTTTATTGACTCTTTAGATATCCAGTTGGGTTTAAAGCTTTTTGTTGAACTCAAACAAAGGGGGGTACATTGGTACATTGTGAGGATCGTATCCTACTGGTATACCAGTAAGATAATGCAGGTCAAATGGGGAAATAGTGTCTCTGCCCCATTTGGGGTCAGTGGTGGTGTCAGACAAATTGACATTTTGTCCCCTTTGCTTTATCTAATTGTATATTGATGGTTTGTCTGTTTTTCTGAGCATTTGTGCTCTTGTGAAACTGGATGCAGATTGGTGACACTCTGGTGAACCACACTCTGTAATTGGTTGACCATGTCCTCATCCAAGTTGTGGTGGTCTTTAGTAGGTCTGATGTTTGCTTTGCATATGGTGTAGACCATGGCGTTACATACAATGCTAGTAAGAGTGATGTTTTAATTCTGGTAACACCCTTGACTTTTGTAAGAATGTGAAGTATGTTGGACATGCTATTACAGAGAAAATGACTGATGATGCCAATATTGATATATTGATATTGTGAAATGTTTATAAAATGGGTGCGTGTTTTCTCTTTTTACAGTAATTTTTCCCTTTTTTAAAATGGGCCAGGAGTCAGCAACAATAAAGACTGACTTTTAAATAGGTCTTTAGTTAAACTGATGTATGGCTCGCGCACAGCCACCATGTGGGTGCCAAGTCACTTATAGGCCAACTGCGAATTTGCTGCAAGTTTATCATCTTTTTGATCTAACAATGAAAACTAAAGCACTAAAAGATTGCATTAGATTCATCAGCGAAATACGGAAGCGCATTGCATTCACTGGATAAAAAAATATATACACATTATCTCGTAATTACGAGATCATGATCTTTTTATGCAGTGAAGGCAATGCGCTTAAGTTTGGAGGCGCATTGCTTTCACTGCATTAACAAAAATTAGACGCCTTATCTCGTAATTACGAGATCCGGATCTTGTACGAGAACAGATCTCGTATTACGAGAATCTGATCTCGTAATTACGAGATCCTTACCAGAAAGGGTATTTATTTTTTTATGCAGTGAATGTAATGCGCTTCCTAAGCGAAAACGAAATAAGGAGTGTTTTTTTCCTAAATTTTCTGGTTTTCGTTTTGAAAATTGGTCAGCGTCCTGTTCAAAATTATTCATGTTTGAGTGTGAGCAAACTACATTTTTGTATTGCTTGGCTTGCCGTAACATCAAGCTATACTCCGTTTGTGGTGTCATCTCAGGCGTGTGTCATTCCCGTGTCGTGCTGGCAGCACTGCGGCAGAGCTGCACATTCGTCTGCTGTTACCACTTTCACCAATTTACCATACGCCGTCCACGAAGATGTCCCTCACATGCTCTCGATATTTTATTTTTGAAGGCGACTCAGTGTCACGAGCTTGTAACACGAAATAGTATCCGTCTTTTCAGACTTCGGCCTTGTTTTGTGGGGGCTGGCGTTTTCTCTGCTGCTATAGGAAACCATAATCGGTATGTGGTACAGAAGTGATTTTGAAGATGGAGACAAATCCAGTAAACCAGGTGAGACGCCCTTAACGATACGGAATGAGAAGATCATGTCTTAGAGGCAAGCTTGTTATACGATGATTGTCTTTTTAAAGAAAAGCCCAAAAGAGTCAATCAACTAGCATAGATGAGCAACGAACCGATAGCCTCTGCCACAAGGCTACAGTAACACATTGTATGAACAAACTTCGAATATCGTAAGTTTGCACTTCTCTCCTTGTTTTTGGGAGTTAAGCAGCAATGTATAGCGGCAAGCTCACTGGACAAAGTTGCTAACTAACCAACATCTCAAACTCCTCAAGTAAGATCAATTAAACCAAACAAATTATTGATCATTCAAGGCTGTTATGAGGTTGGAATCAATATTAAGTCATAAATAACAACTATAAGATTTAAATAAACTATATCATTCCAAAGCACTGAAAATGTATGTTAAATTAGAAAATAAATAGAATTGTATCATAAATAGCTACACTACACTAGTTTTTGCACTGTTAAAAGAAAAGTTGTGTAAAAGACAAAGCTTCAGTAATGATCTTTTTTAACTTAGTAATTACCACTGCCATGAATGGTTATATTATGTTATAAAATTTTGTTAACAGACGAATGGTACAAGCCTGGGCCCAGACCAGAGACTTTGTCCACTTCCCTGAGTGGACTTGAATGGGCAGAGTCTCTTGTCTGGGCCCAGACTACAGTGGTACTACAATGCAATAAATTACTGTAAACAGTAACATTTCCAGTAACATGAGTATAAGATGTTGCTGAACGATTTTCAGGTATGCACCAGTACTGCTCTGCTTAATTGTTCCTGTATTATAAGTACTTAATTTGTAATAAAGCCAATTCAGCAAAATAGTCGCAAAAGGCTTTAAATGGAATAAACAGGGTAAATTTTAAACAATTAAATACTGAAGCAAAGGAAACAGAGACAGACTATCATAAAATAACAAGAAAAGAAAATTTTTGATTTTCATTTTTTTGTTTGATGTTAGCTGTTCTGTGGGTTTTCTTGTTCTAAATTTTGTAAATTTCCTTGCTGTGTTTCTATGTATGTCTAGAATACACACACACATATACATGTGAAATACACATATGTTTTTTCAAACAATTTTAAGAACAGAAACAGCTTCTCCTTTTTAAAAACCCTTCCAAATCAGAACACTCAATTGTAATTAGGCCTGAATATTACACTATTACAACATCCTTTGACATAAGTCTATATATTTGAGACAGGCTCTTTGCCTGTTTTATGTTCCTGGCCAAGAATCCAAATATGTCTGCATGTTCCTCTGTCAGTCTTATTGCCAGAGACTAACAACATGTTCCAATGCACAACTGGAAGCTGCAATTCACCTATTTTGACAGTGTGCAAGAATGAGCAGGCTCTTTTCATGATCTTTCACAGGAAGGTGGGACTGCCATTGTACTTATCTCTTAAATTTGTCAGTAGACATTTAACTAATTAGTGATTTTGTGCGACTCTAAAGGCCAGTTTACACCAAAGATTCGCAATGAGACAACTTGACACTCGCAACTGTTTGCAATGCAACATTCTAAAACCTGTCAGTTTACACTGAGACAGTGTGTCATTTCCATAGCAGTGACTCTGCTTTGTGGAGGATGGAGGGTATATCTAACAATCTTAAAAAACTTTATGTGCTTAGATACTTAACAATCAAAACGTCTCTCTGACCTGGCCTAATGAAGAGGTCATTAGTATTATGCAACATCAAACATTCTATTAGTTGAAGTTTTATCACTCACACACGCATCTGATATAAACTGCTGTATTTATGGACTTAGAAGAAATGGTTTTATCAACTCCAAAACAGGATTATTGGAAAAGCAAAACACAAAGTACTGTCATGAAAACCTTATTCACTCACTCATAGTTTATCATGACAACTCCTTACTCAAGCAATCTGATAGTTTACACAAAATGTCCCTGTGGGATTTGTTTCCTTGCCCTTTTTTATTAAGCAACATAGTAGTACAGATGACAACGTGGAAGAGTTGGTTGCTTGAAGTATAACTAAACTCCAGACTTCTTGCTGAAGTGCTTCTAGCCTTGAATTTCAAAAAAATGCCTCTGGAGTGTGAATAAAGATCAAAATGGGCAGGGCGTGGAGAAGAGCTAAGACATGAGCACTCACACACAACCAAACAACTTCTCTCTCTCTCTCACACACACACATAAACACAGATACATGTATGCTTTAAGTAGCTGCAGGTATATGTATTCTTGTCATGTTTTTAGTTCTTAAATGTAATTGGTTTCTGCATTTTGAACAAAATGAAGATCCTTCAAACTTTGTCAATGTTACTGTTAAGATGGCTAATTAAATCATTACTTATGACCGATAAAAACAGGAATGTACAGGAAGATGCCTGTGTTTATGTTGTGTTGATCTGAATCAGACCTGATTCTTTACAAATCACATTCTTTAAATGGTCTTCCGCCTGCTTATCTTCTGCCTGCATGTCTCATTACAGATGACTCCGGTTCCATTACCACATCTTTGTCTTTCCAGCCACTGACACAGCATTACTTTGGCCAGGATAATGATAGCATCCCCACTGTCCATATCAAGACATCCTCATCCTCCTTACCATACAAAAGTTTTATAATGCCAGCTTCACAGTGCAAAACAAGTCAGTGGAGCAGGTCTTGCCAGTTGCTTATTCCAGTCATGAATCCCTTTGGTGCACCAAACTGTCTTGACGTGAAGGATACTCAGCCCATCCGGAGATGGTCCTCTCTAACCAAGTTGTCAAGTAGGGCTGATAAGAGTTCCACAAGGATATCAGTCAATCAATACAACCCTGATTCACAAGGCTCCCTGGACAGAGGTCTGCTATATCAGTACAGAAAGGAAGCCCTTGGTTCAAGCATGGACCTAAATCTACCTTTATCTTCCTCCTTGCTCTGTCATGACTGGCTGCAGTGCTCATCAGGTGCTAAACAGTGCTCTGGGTACAACCACAGCAGTGTATCCTCTGGCTTGGAAAAAGACCTTTCTCTTTCTTCAACTTTGTCCTCACCACTAAAACACAACAGTTTGGACAAGAACAGCAGTACTTTACCAGAAGCTAAAACTGCCCAGGTAGGTGGACAGGTGTTAAGTCACAGTTTCCCCAGACAAGTAGACTAACCACTTGGCCATCTCACTGATAAAGTCTCACCAACTCAGACTGCGGCTTGCACCCAGATGTGGCTGGTTAAGCATTTGGAGTACAAACCTAATGCAGATCTTATAGGTAAAGCTGTTCAGGTCAATCCTGGTCATGGAACAGAGTGATGTGTGCAGATGGGCTGTTGCTGTGGCAACAGGGGCATTGGAAGGAACCAAAGCTTAACCAGGTGAGAGGGGTATTATAATAACGAGGCAAAAAAAATGATTAAGTTGAGGGAAGAAGGAAAAGAGAGGGAAAGAAGAGAAGCAATGTGATAACATAGTGATCAAAGGTTGGATGAGAATAAAGAAGTGTAGATGAAGAAATAAGGCATTTCCTTATTTCCTATTATAAATACCTATACATTATATATGCATATTTCACCTTGCTTATTAGTGACTTAATCCCATATTAAGTGCCCTATAAAGTCTTCTTGCCAGACTGAAATTTTACAGAGTGTGACGAACATAACTGAATCGATAATTTGAAAGTAACAACTTATCAGTGGGGTGTCATCAAGACAAGCAAGTCAAGCAGTACCTGTCCTGTTAAAGCTAAAAATAGCAATTAGATGAAGCAAAATTGGAAGTTATATCTTCTCTTACATGTCAGGACAACGTTTTACCTCATTGAAAAAAATTGATGTTGCCTGTTTTCATTCTTCTTGTAATTTGCAGCCCTCTTTCAGCCACATTAGGCATTCTTTTCGGAAGCAAGTATGACTACTGGCAGATGCTACTCAAATCTATACTAAAAAAAATCAGATAACAAAGATCCATGAGCCATAAATTTGAAAAACAAATGTAGAGCTTGAAATCATAAGAAAGTATTAAGTTGGTCAAAACATGTCACATCATCGGGTAAAAATATATGGTATTTATGTTTTAGTAGAAAGAACCTGGCTAAAAACACTATAAAAACCTGTATGGATGATAATGTTTTTGGCCCACATCATCAGAATACTCTCTCAACTCAAAATCTAGAAGTCACATATGTGCTTCAAAGAGCTGGCACACTATATTGTTGTTAATCAAGTCAATGGATTTTATTTTATTTTTTAAGAAAAAGCTGCAAATGCATGTACCCGTTTTATTTCATCTTGTATTTCAGGGTAGTATGAAAGGGGCTTGCACACAGTGGACTAAAATGAGAACCTAAAACTCCTTTTTAGTTTATTCAGTCCAGAACTGTTTATAAATGAACTCTGATTTGAAGCATATCATAAAGACTTGTCATTAAATGCTGACCTGTCATCAACTAAAATCACCTGATTTCCAAAGACTCATACATCTAGTTCAACCATGTGAAGTGGTGATGTAGTATGATATTGTTAAATAGTCAGTCCCTGAATGTTTTGACAAGTACTCAACTGATCATAGCAAACCACACACAAATGCAATGTGTGTATGTGTGTACGTTTGTAATTGGTTTAGTTTTTGACATAAGGAAAGTCCTTGAAAATATTTGAAAAGTTTTATTGAGCCAAAATGGGAATTTTTATGAGTATAATAAATAAGGGATCATAGCATGACCGCTGTGAAATAAGGGGATAAACTGAAGCCAATTCATTATGTATTTGCGTAGTGCATGTATTCATTTACATGTGTTTGTTTGTTTGTTTCTAGATGCCTATGGATACCACTTCTCCTGTTAACCCTGTGGCAACGGTTAAAGAGGGGCTACTTATGCAGAGAGAACTGGAGATAGATAGGTACTGCAAGAAACACAAAAAACATACAAGGCTGAACAGACACTTCCACCAACAGTATATCTCTGTAACTCCGTTCTTGGCAAAACAGTCAGGATTCAAGGTCAGAACGGATCTGTTAGTATTCAGCTGTTGATCCAATTTATATATCCACTAGTTTTAACCTTACAAAAGGACTTTGACTCGCCATCAAGGTACAAGGTTCTTTTAAATATTTTCTACAACACGGGTTTGCATAACAAAATGCTAACTGAACCTTTTATGCAACTCAAAAATTAAATAACATGATGAAAAAGTTCATTCAGTCATAACATTAATTGTTATATTAATGGATACCACTCTATCACTTGCCAAGCAAGAGTAGGGAGAACAGGATGTGACATGAATGGGTATTGGTCTTTCCCATGGGGAGCACAAGCACCTCTCCTCACCAACGTAACTGATGTTTGTAAAAAGGTACCAGTGATGCTTTAATTATCCATTCAGAGCCCTCCTGCCCTGTATATCCAATGCAGGTTTGTACTGTTTTAACAGTGGGTGCATAAGAATTTTTCCTTTTTAGGTTTTCTTAGACTTTTAAGACATTCAGCAGTTTTTTTAACTTTAAAATGTAGGGTAAGAGATGTGTGAAGTCCATGACAGGTTCTCTGTGTTGCAGATACAAATTATACACCTTTTCCAACTCAGTGTGTTAGCATTTGCCTCCTCTGAACCATCTTATAACATTGTTCATTTTAATTTGAGGGTTTTTGATGAGGGTATTTAGCCTGTCGTTGTAACATGGAATAACTACAGATTGAGGTTGGTTTGATCTTGCAAGGTTACCCAGCAAAAATGTCTGTGCACCTGTATCTTAAGAGAGATTACAGAATCAATGTTATTAATATTATGCATAGTTTACAGTATGATTAATAATCAAGATAAGGATGTTGCAATGTATTTACGTAAGGAAAATGCTAAAATCAGTGGAGAACAGATCTTTCTTTTTTTTAAGGGAATAGCAACACAAGCGTTATATGATATAAGCTCACAATTGTCAGCAACAGATTGAGAGAATCCTGCTGCCCAAACTTCGACTTAGGGAGTATGGATGGACTACTGGCTTTGCCTGGTCAGCAAACCTTCAAACCAGACTCTCATACCCTTTGCATGCTGGGTCCAGCTGAAGAACAAGCTGGAAATCCAATAATGGCCCACATCCAGAGCCACTGATCCCAGTGCTGGTTTCCAATGAGCCAGGAGTTGCAGAGTCACCAACTGTGGCTGCAATGCGATTGAATGTCTGGCAAAAAACTGTAAGAAGCAGAACCCAAAAGTAACACATGCTGTGGTATGAGCAACCATTGATTGTAAAAATGCGGATGTATTGATCCAAATCGTGCAGAGCATTGACCGAAATGACAAAGATCAACTGTGATTCCAGCAGGTCAGACCATGGAGGTGAAGTGACCTGTCAGAAGAGGTCCTCTTCCTTTTAAATATAATGTCCTTTTTAAACTTAACAAGATCAAAAAGTGTCAGAAAGGGAATTGTTCTCGAGTAGCTATCCCAGTAATAAGTGCAGCAGGCATGACAATATTCTCAACCCTCACACAGTTCTGGGACATCTACAGCAAGTCAGGGCTATCTACCTGCAGATGTAAGACCAGCCAGTGCTGCCTCAGTTAAGACAACAAGTGCCAGTGCCTACTCATCCAAGACAACCAGTGCTCATGCTAATGCAGCCCAGTAGTCAGCCTGTGGTGCTTGCTAATACGGACAGTGTCATTGCAGCCACAGTGACAGTGAAAACACAGCCACAGCTCCTTGGATCCACCAAATGAAACATAGACTGCCCAACACATTCAAACTGGAGTCATGGGACCCTCCAGTGTCTGTTGATCACTTGACACCAGATCAGCAGGAAATGGTGAGGCAGATGTTCTGTGAAGACTGTACTGCATTTTGAAAAGACAAAAATGATGAGGGATGCATTCCATCTTGGCTGATAAAAATTAGACTGAACGACACAACCCCAGTGAGATGCACCTACCCCACTGCACAAGAAGGTAAAAGACTAGCTGCTGGACCTACTGTACAGAGGAAGGATTAAAAACTTCTGGTCCCTGTACCCATCACCAATCCTCTGTGTGTGCTAAAAGGATGGAAGTTTGTCTCTCTGTGTATATAACCAGGAACTGAATCAAAAATTGATCCTCAATTGCCACCCCATCCCTTGAGTACAAGACTCAAGGAACCACCAGAGTGAGAGTGTGTAGTTTTCAGTACCAGAGCAAGGCATACCATTAGGATGTCCTTTAGGAGAGTAGCATGTAATTTACAGCCTTTGTAGCATTTTAAGGCCTGTACAAGTAGTTAAGAATCCCTGAAGTAATAAAAGACAAGGTGGAAATCCTGGGAAGGATTGTATTCAAAAATGGTTACTGAATGGACCCTGCTGAACTGACAGCACTCCAAACCTGAGACTGTGGGAGACCTTAGGAAAATGCTGTTCCTGTCATATTACCAACCCTACATTGCAAACTTCTCACACATCGCCAAGCCACAGTCTGTTTTCTACTGAGAAAACTCCACAAACAGGGTCCAGACAACAATTGCAAAGAAGAGCAAGGGGAAACACAGCAAATCAGACCAGCTACCCTCAAGCCAGCCAATAACCTGAACAGAACAACATGGCCAGCCCATAAAGTACCTGCTGCGCCCACCACTCCCTGGCTACCCTGACTTTGAGAAGCCATTCATGTCGCACTCAGGAGGGCCTCCATCCCTTACTGAGTCTTGTGTGCTGTACCAGAGGCAACAAGGTAAGGTGGTCATCGTCAGCTGTAATTTGAGGACACTGACTGCTCCTGACACAAATAATTTCCTCTGTTATGGAAAGTTATTAGCCATGAAGTGGGAAATTTATGAGTTGTGTGTATTATTAATTGTCTTCACTGACAATAATCCTTTGACCTATGCACTGACCCCAGCAAAGCTGAACACCACAACACACTGGTGAAGTGGTGAGCTAGTAAACTTCTGCTTAACTTCACGTGAACAAAATATCAACCCAACAAAGTCAATGGATATGCTTATGGCAAGTGCCACTGGACATGGAGCAGTACATGCATACATGCTCTAAGAAGATGGAGCATGAAGTAGTAACAACTGTCATGCAGGCACTCCAACTGAATTCTGATGAACATGAGCCCTGGGTGTGTCCAAGCATCATCACAGCAGCATGTACTTAGACTGAGCAGATGTGAGTAACCTTTACAGTGTCAGAAATCTCCACTAAAGACCTAAGCAAAGCACAAGGGGATGATTCAGTCATTGGCAGGGTGCAGCGGCATGTTATGATGGAGCTGTGGCATCACTTTAGAGGAGATGTTATATGTCTCTATCATGTGCCTTCCATTTGCAGGTCACTGATTGAAGTGACTCAGCACAGCTGGACCCAGTGTTCTGCAGTTGCTTAAGCTCATGCAGAATTCTGGGTTTCTCTCTGCTCTGGCTGTCTCCACAGGCACACTATGGTTTAGTTTAAGAATGATGTCCATAGTTTACCTTTTGGTCTTGTTTGCACCTTACAGCTCACACATACCCTCTTCACTCATGCACATGGCACACCACTGACTGTTCTGACTACCACATCTCGTTCAGTACATATTTCATTTGATTATACAATTTGGTCTAATTTGGTTTAATAAAGAATTATTTATACATTTAACATGGTGTTGTCTTCTTCCTTGCTGTGACCACCTCAGCCAGGTCATGACAGGAGACTATTGCAATGACCCATCCATCCTGGTAGAGGAGAGAATCTAATGCTCAGCTAATATTACCTTTACCTTACCCATGCCAACTTACCATCAGTTGATCTACAATGAGCTACATGAGAAAACAGGCCACCATGGAGTGAAGTGAAGTGAAGTGAATTCATGATTGATTTTGTTGGCCCCACATGCAAAGAAATGTGGACCATTATGTCACCAAGGTGTGAAGCTACATAAAAAGAAGGCGCCCAAACAAACCCACAATAGCACCACTGGTATCTCAGTAATCACCTACCCATTTAAAGTTGTCTTGAAAGACTACCTGCAGCTGGAAGGCTGGAATTAAAGCAGATGCACCATCATGTCAGGGAATACCATGGCAGAGAAGATCTTTGAGGACTCTGTCCTCAAGTTTGGATTGCCAGTCAAAGCAGGGAGTTCAAGATCAACCTGTTTTCTAAGCTTGAAGAACACTGTGGCATCCAAGCCTCACACAATACCTTATCACCTAGTTGGATATGCTCAGGCGGAAAGCTTTGATCAAACACTCCTTTTCAAGCTCAAGAGCCTGACAGAGGAAGACAAGTCAGATTAAAATAGCTCCTTGGCTAAAGTTGTGCATTTATATAACTGTACATGCAACAAGGCAACAGAATATGCCCTGTGGAAATTCTGGCTGCCTGTGGACAATATGTTGAGACTGGCACCAATTGACCAGATCTCTTGTCATTGTCCATATACGAGCAAGTGGAGGAGAAGGATGCAAGGGGCATAAATTTGGAATCTAAGACAGCTCAGAGACAATACGTTTGAGCAAAGAGACAGTATGACTGCAAGATTCATTGTGTCAAACTGCAGCCAGGGTGTTGAGCATTGGTGAGAAACTTCAGAGACAGAGATGAAAAGAAAAACCTCAAGTCTGGAAGGTTACTGGGAGGAGAAGGCCCACGCCATAATTGAGGAAAACACAAAGGTAGTCCTGTCAAGGCGGTACAGTGGGATGACTCAGGAAGGACTAAAGTCTCCCACCGGAACCTGTCTCTACCCTGTGACTTCCTCCCTGTGAAAGCATAGAATCTTGAGAAAAAAAAAACTAAGAAGAGAGTCAAATAGACAGCCAGACAAGGGGAGGACAAAGCAGACCAAACAGAGGGAAGGAGACTCTGACAAGAACTTAGAGAATTAAAGTCACTGGGGGTTGCAGATTTCATTATATTGTGTTGAGTTAGAGTGAAAATCAACAATTTCGGCAGGGATGTAAGCTAGTAGATGGAACACCAGAGGCCAGACCACTGATACATAAGAAACTTAGATAAAGGCATACAGTGGTACACCTTTATCAGTGCAAAGGGTTATGCAGCAAATTTCAGTTTAAAGTTTTTCAGTTTGAGCTACCTGCATGAGTGTCGGAGAAGCATTTCAGATATCATGTGGCCAGCGTGGTCTTTTGCTGACATATAACATTAAAATGGATAAAGAGTGTTACTATACAGACAGCATCTCAAAAGACTGTCTCCAGTTTAACCTTTCACTATAACTCAGCTGCGAAAATATGAGGACTTTGGGAATTGCATAATGTCGAGATGGTATTTTTTACTGTATATATTGTTTATTGTGGACCCACAGAAATATTATGATTATTGCTGGAAACCCCATTTGCATGTGATTATATTCTAATCAGTCTTTTGCAATATTACCTTTTCTCCTGATCTATGTGTTCATGGGCAACAGCCACTCAAATGATTTTGATGTGTCAAAATAAAGTAGCAGCTGTAATGCATTACTGTAATAAAGCTCAGTCAGATATAGAGGACAGCAGTCCCTGCAGGGTACAATGTAGTTGTATACATGCAGGAAGTGAACTGGAGTGAGGTGTAGTAGAAATATCTATGCACCTGTACCTTTAAGAGTAATCAACAGTTAAAACAAACTTGCTTAACCTTGTGCATGCTTTAAGTGTCTTTCTCTCCAAGTGTGCAACATAGGCACTGGTGTTTGTCCTGCCTGCTTTTCTTCGTTTATGCTATCTTATGTGCATATAAAGCTGTTGTATAATTCTCTGTATTGTTGAATGTTGCATAATGCTTTTTATTTGATTTATAACCAAAGATGACAATGTTAAGAGCAAAAGGGTATCTTGTGTTTCAGACAAAAGCAGCAGATTTTGCAGCTCAGTGCCAGAATAAAAGAGAATGAGCTAAGAGCACAGCAGGTCCTGCAGAACCAGAGAGGAAAGTTTGATGACACCCACATACTAAACACTAAGGTGACTCTCCCATGATGAATACGCATCCACATTTATAATTTGATAACAGCAAGTATTTTAATAATAAAGTTATAGCACAGATTCTTGTTGACCAACAGGAATTGGTGACCAAAACGTCAAGGAAACAGCCATCTGATGAGGACATTCGTAGGAAGCTGGCAATGGCTGAGTTGGAAGTGCTCCATTTGAATGAGTTCTTCAGGAAAGTCACAGAAAAATATACAGAAGACATCAAAAAATTGCAGGATAAGGTATTGCAAATTTAACATGGCATCATTCACAATTGTTATACAGAAAAGGGGAAGAAAAAGTGGTGATTTAAGTAACTGTTCCATCCTATTCTACATATAACCACAAGAATCAAACAATTGGCCACTTGTATCAGATAGGCTTTGTTTAGTTAATTGCTTTTTGCTTTTGTACATAGTTAAATTTTGATGATAAGAGAACTAAGTATACTCTACAAGAGAACTGACATTTGACCAGAAAAGTAATACTTTACCCAACAAGAAAACCAAATAACCAAACCAAGATGCAAAAACAATAAAACTCCACAAATTGTACACTCAGAATATCACACACAGATAACTCTCAGCTTATCTGTATAGTAGTGGTTATCTCTGTTGCTGATGTATAAAAGGAGCCATACAGGCCACAAATCTTCCTTTCCCTGTAACAGCTTTTTTTCAAACACATATATCCAATATATGTAATGGTGTATATATTCAGTACAGCCTGTTTAACAACAACAACTCTCTTGATCCCCTTTTGGGAAAATTCATATCAAGGGCAGCCGGCACACAGCGCCCGTCCACATGTTTTTTTGGTGCTTGGGGAAACCAGAACACGTGGAGGAAACCCACGCGGACATGGGGTGAACATGCAAACTCCACAGAAAAGGCAAACTTTTTACAACATTTAGGTTTAGTTATACTAACTTTTACTCAAATTGATGACAGTACCCTTAAATTCTATTTCAGTAGTGTTCTTTGCTTGACTGATAGCAAACCCATATCGCCAGTTCAGGTAAGACACATAAGCTTCACAACCTCCGACACCAGCAGCTTGTTCTCCTCTGCAGCTGTTGATCTTGCTCTGGTTTCTTACATTCTCACACCATTCCTCAGTGTTTTTTCATTCAACTGCTGTTCTTTAATGGATAAAACTGAAAATGCATTTAAGTACAATACTTCTTATAGTAAAATCACTAATAAACATTCAAATTGCACAAATGATGACTTTTTATAGTAATAATAGTAAATATTACTGCTGTTTTCAACCCGTTTTTGTAAAAGTTCTGTTTTAGAAAAGCAGTTATTTACTATGCCAAACTGAGTGAATGACATTTAACAGTGTCATATAAATCGGTCTGTAAGTCATATGAGGTGTTTCTTGTTAACAGATAAAGACAAGGGATCGCTACATCAGTAGTCTGAAGAGGAAATGCCAGAAAGAAAGTGAACAGAACCAAGAAAAACAGCAGCGCATAGAGACACTGGAGAAATACCTGTCAGACCTACCAATGCTGGATGAGGTGCAGTACCAGATACAGCAGGTACACACATACATAAGCATATACACTCATAGAATCTGACTACTTTGTACCTGCCAATGTTTTATACAGAAAACTTAGAAAAACATCTGCAAAACAGCATCAACATCAACATCAAACATCATCATCAACATCAAAACATCTTGGTGGAAGGAGGACAGATTGGCCCAGGTCTGCCTTCCTTGAGTAAGTTCACAACAATATGGCTCAGTGTGGTTATCCCCTGCATAACTTGCTTAGTTACAGTATGGTTGCAATGGACTGTAACTGCATTAAGCTGCTTTGTTAAGCCAACTTTTATAGCTTTGGGAGATGTTTGGCAGAAATGTAGAGTACATTTAAAACATTGTAGTGTACCATTATGGTTCTTTATGCTCAGATTTAATGCAAATAGCCTCAAGTGAGACTGTGAATTGGCAAGTAATGAAATACCAAACCTTACACAGAAGTGGTAAACTGGGGCCCTCTCCTGAAGCCAGACCTTGTAGAGGGAGCTCACCAGCAAGCACTGGTGGTTGCGCCTACATCTATGGTTCTCAGCACAGCTGGAAACACAGCTAAAAGTTTGATGCAATTTGTGCTGGGTGCCAAGCAGAGGTGGGGACCTGCGTGAGCTTACCCAGGCAGAATAGGGAATTCTTACAAGCCCTTGGCTGAACACATTGTGTTAAAGTTCTCCCCACAGAACAAGAGGGTTGATGGAGGATGACAGAGAAAGTCATTAGGATGAATAGCCTGCCCTACAACCATGTTCATGCATGCCATGATGGTTCCTAAGTAAACCTGGCACCAGACCACCACAAGCCAAAGGTTGATGATTGACTTTGTGGTTGTATCATCAGATCTGTGGCTGTACGTCTTGGACACTATGATAACAAGAGGAACAAAGTTGTCAACCAATCACCACTTGGTGATAAGTTGGATAAGTTGGCAGAGGAAATTGCTTGAAAGACTTGATTAGAACAAAAGAGTAGTGGAATAAGCTGGCAGAGGCCCCTGTCCTTCAGGTCTTTAATATCTCCTTTCACTGCCAGGAGCTGTGGACAGAAGGCCATTGGTGCCTGCTGTGGTGACAAACTTAGGACCCAGTGGACACTACCAGTGAAGGGGGCTGTCAAGCTAAAGAAGGAGGCCTTTTGGGCCTGGTTGGTTGACTTTGTGGTCAGACTTTGTGGTTGGTCAGAGGTCTTTTGGTACCAGGTACCAGGGGGTGAGAAGGGCTGCAGCCCTGGTAGTTACCAAAGAACAATAGCGGTCCTCCTGAATGTGGGAGGAGTTCTGAGAGACCATGGAGAACAACTTTTGGTTGGCCTCAAGGAAGTCCTGGTAAACCATCCGGCAACTCATAAAGTGAAGACTGGCACATAGACTTGTCTTTTCCTCTTTCAGAGGTCGCTGAGGTTGTCAAGAAGCTTATTGGTGGTAAGGCGCCGGGAACACATAGATGTGATTCACCCGAAGAGTTGAAGGCTTTGGATATTGATGGGTGGTCTTGGCTGCTTAGCTGCTTCACTGCTGTGTGAAAGTCGAGGATGCTACCTGTTGGTTGGCAGACATAGATGGTGGCTCCCTTTTTAAAACATGGACCGAAAGGTAAGCTCCAACTATCAGGGTATCACACTGCTCAGCTTCTCCTGGAAACTTTACACCAGGTTGCTGGAGAAGAGGCTCCAACCAACTTGGTTAGCTTGGATCTTGGGGGAATAGCATGCATTGCAGTTGTGGACCAGTTTTTTACCCATACAAATTTATTTGAGGCGTCATGGGATTTCACTGATCTATTCTACATGTGCTTTGTGGACTTGAAGAAGGTCTGTGATCGTGTTCATTGGGGAGTCCTGTGAAGGTAACTGCAGAAGTATAGGGTACCAGGGCTGTTGGTGTGTGGAATCCTGTCCCTGGGTCCATATAGTCAGCAAAACATCAAAGTCTGGTAGATGTTGGGCTCCACCAAGATTGCCCCTTATCTCCAATCCTGAATGTGATATTTATGAAAAGGGTCTTAAGGTACAGCCAGAGCAAGGACTGTGTAATATACAGTACCCTCAGTGGTACATTCCTGGTTTTTGAAGATGATGTGATTGTATTAGCTTCTTTGGTCCATGTCCTCTGGAATGCATGAAACAATTAGCAGCCAACTTTAAAGGAACCTAGATGACAGTCAGTTCCTCCAAGTCTGAGGACAATTTCAGCAGTTGGTTTCATTGGTAGTTGGTTTCTCATGTGTGTGATCTTGTTATTTGAAATTATGCCAATTTAATTTTATAACTTACATGTCTAAATGTTAAGTTCAGTATGGTTTGCATTCTTTCTAATGCTTACTTAGAGAATAAATAGTCTTATAGTTTAGTATACATAAATGTGTGTCACATATTCATTTAACAGTTTGTACAAAATCCAGCTCATTTGTATTGACCACACTGTACACAACTTTGCTTAGCAGGATGAGGTACAAGAAAAAGCCATGGATCTGGAGAAAACAATGTTCAAGTTACAGAAGAGCCTGGTTGAAGGATGTGCTCTAATAAAGGAGAAAGACATCAAAATTGAGGTGCAGGCCAAAAGAGAGAAGGAGTTGATCACATCTGTACACAGGTAAATGCCTACCATAATGAATAGCTACCGTCGTTTTTTATTTTTAAGGTGATTGTTTGCAAATGTATCTGTTATTAATGCTAATTAAACTGCTGTAGTGCTGCTTAAACAGCCAAGGTACAACCCATACAGAAAATTGCTTCGGCTAGGTAGCAAGATATTGTTTGCACTAATCATGTTTGTGCGGTGTGCACCTTAGCTGAGTCTGCCCGATCCAAAAAATTCCAGGAACTTCAGTTCTTTGTTATGTATCTATGGTCTCTCTACTTTTTATTTTATCTATTAACCTTTTATGAAATCATAAAGTCTTGATAAAAGACTCTTCACATTTAGAGTAATTATAAGTTCACTTGTGTCTTTGTATTAACTTTGTATGAAGTTGCATGCCCACTAAATTCCTTCACATTCAGACTATACAAAATTTTTCTATACTGGTTGGAAATTGCTGCAAATATAAACGTATTTGTTATTGTGTACATGTCTTTGTGTCTCTCACTCTTGACGTTTACATCTTGTTAAAGCTTGCAAAAAAAGGTGCAGCAGTGTTTGGACGATGGGGTGAGGTTGCCAGTGCAGGACCTGAAGCAGCTTGAGGTGGAAAATACTGAACTCTTGAAACAGCAAGACCAGAGCAGCAGGGTAACATCCTATCCTACATATGCATAAGTGCATGCAAAAATATTTAAAAATGGTCATTGAAGCTGTGAACATGTTACTTTTATTTCCAGCTTATTGAGAGTCAAACGGCACAAATTGAGAGACTGAAAGCACAACTTAAGGTAGGTTCATTTACATTATCTACACATTCACCAAGGTTCTTAACCTTGAAATTAAAGGGGACACATTATGGAAAAGTCATTTTTTAAATGATTTAGAACATATTTTGGGGTATTTGGCATACCTCTTGGCCCACAAACTGTGAGAATATACAACAAAATAAGTATTTTGTGGGGTACCTTGATAGGAATCCATGTGGTTTCACAGGCTGTGGTTTCTACTGTCATTTAACAATATGTCCAAATTTGCTTATATTGCCCCTTCCTGAGCATCTCCACCCACAGTGTGCAAACTAACTTTGCAAATATTGTTTAATCCTTAGTTAACAGTATGTCCAGACTTAAAACTTAACACTGCCACGTTTTGGGCTGAAAAGACCCATATGTCTCTTAACATCGGCTCCCAGCCTCACAAGAACAAAGGTCTGTATGGAATAATTTTATTTTCAAAGGGAATGTCCCACTACAATGGGCAAAAGCCTATTCATAAGTGCCAGTCACTGCACATTAGACTGCTTTTCCAGCTTGGGTCAGTTCAACTCAGGACATGCATCTTGACTTTTCCTCAATTTAAGCACAACCAGCTGTTGGTCGCCAAAGTTCAGACAACGAAATACTAACAGGGAGCTACCACAGAGCACAATAGTGCTTTCGCTAGCATTGTCTTAATTTTTAAAAGTCTGAATGAGAAATTTCAATTTATAAACGTTCTCACATTATTTGAGATGAGTTTAAGTGAAGTTTTTTCCGCCATTACCCTTCTCGTTTTTTGTAACGTTAAACTCGTTAGGGTTAATTAGGGTTTGCATGTTTTACTTTAGCCTGTAATGTTAATTTTGGGCCAAAAGCACAACATCAATTTTCAGTTTGTGTGCATAGGAATGTAATGCTCGCGTCCCTGATGTGTGTCATGGTCTTGGCCACTGTTAAAAGAGTAGAGACCTGACCTAAGGGCAAACTTCTAACTTCTGTGAAATAAAACTGAGACAAACACTTTTTTCTAGGCTCTACCTGGTCCTCATGCATGTTAGTGACAATGTAAAGTGAAAACAAGCAAAATCCTTGTAAAGCAAAGCTGCATATAAGATTTTGTTCCTGAAGTCCTTAAGGGGACAGTGCACAGAATATATAAAAATGCTTTTGGCGTAGTCACTATGTTATTCACTAAAATGAGGACTGGCAAACTTATTTGTCATTCAACATAATTTAATATTTTTTTTCGATCATTATTTTTTATCAGCAGTAATAAATAACAGTAGAACAAAAAAGTAACACTCTAAACATTATGTTTTCAGACTTTGTGAGTAAACTGAAGCTTCTGTATGACATTTTGTAGGAACACAGCAGATTCACAGAAGATTTCAAACAAATCGTCATCCCAGAGAACCTCTGTGCACAGTCTATAAGAGAAAGTCGTTGCCAGGCACGTCTCAGATTTCAGTCAAAGCGCAGCTGGAGCTCAACATAGTGGGCAGCATCATCAGAAAACTACAGCCATATATAGTAGAAAACATAGGACGAGATGACAATTCTGACATATCTTCCATGGTATCACCAGCACCGGTCAACAAATATTTGGTCTGCAAGATATCTGTAACATCTTGAGGGTAAACATCATTGCACAAATTAGCTACTGTTTGCCCATTTTGTATTTGGCAGATTTTGCTGAATTGAGTAAAAATGACGACAAATCTGATTTGTGAATCCCAGGAAAAAGACCACTTCCTTTAACATCAACCAAATTTGATGTTTTTTTTCCCTTTTTTTAAATGTATACTTTACATAGTAGTAGAAGTAGTGTAGTAATAGAAAATGACTATTTTATTAGTTGGAAAGTCCCAAAGTTTGCCCCAACTTGCAGTACCATGGCTTGCCTTGTCATCTTTTTCTCTCTCCCATCTGACTGCTTTTTTAAAAAGAAAAGCATACTACATTGATACAATCTACAAAGTATATATACAAAGTTCATATTATTAACTGGAATCAACTTAAATGAACATATCTGCCTTGCATTTACATTCTACCAAGACTTGCCTAACTTACCACCTTCCCCACCTTTCTGCTTTCCTTCCTTGTAGATTCCCGTTGATAATTTTTTCAGGGCTACTGAGCATGGCTGCATTTTCTGCTATGATTGTCATGCAGATATCTCTATTAGTTTGTTATTGTTATTATTATTTTTTTTACCTTATTTTAATCATCTGTGTAGCCATGGCATGGCGGAGCGTTTTGCCTTGGCAAACAAAATTGTTTGAGGGTGAAGGGATCAGTGTAATCTCACCAAACTTGCCACAGTTGTCACACATTACAAATTTGAATTTCTTATTTCCATTTCAGAAGTAGGTGGGGCCTAATGGCTGCATAGCCACCCCTCACCCTACTAAATTTCAACAAAGCAGCCTCAGCAGCCCATTTATCATAGAGTTAAGAAATTCTGTAGATCAAATAAATCCTAAATTTGAAAAGATAGGCAAAAACAAATTGATAATGATATATTGCAACTCTTGTCGTGTACATCAAATGGCATAACTGTGACGCAGCAATGCTTCCTGTTTTCCAAGTGAGAGGAACTTGTGATTAAGAATTGCATTCAGAGGTCAGTGACATGCTCATGAGGAGCCACACGTTAGGTCCCTTGATAGCTACCGTAAGTAAACACTGTATGGCAATCTGATGTGATTTACACTGAATTATCAGGTGGACAAAACTCTCTGTGTACGAGAATAAGACGTGTTTGTCATTGTTTGTGGCGACTCTACCCCTCCCTGACAAGCGGCAGGGTGCAAGGGCCCGTTCAACACTGCTCAAAGCTTTAATTATTATTATTATTATTGTTGTTGTTGTTGTTGTTGTTGTTGTTGTTGTTGTTGTTGTTGTTATTATTAATGTACACTCACATGTTTTATAGTATCATGCATAATCACCTTTTCAGGTACATTTCTACTGTTATAGTATTTGTTGTATCACTGTTTCTTTGCATCTTTGTCTCCCTGCAACCCTTGTCTTGTTCTTTTTTACTGTCTGGCTTCCTGACTCCCTCCCTAACTCAAACTCACTCACCCTCTCTCTAACAAACCCCATCCCCCACTCTTCTTTTTCATTCCCTCTCACTCTCCTCACTCTCTCTTTCTCTATCCTCATCGCTGTCTCCAAGCGCTTGCTCGTGTGGGAATTGCTCTCAATTGCTGGGTATTAATAAGTTTAATTAAAGAGTGTGGTCTAGACCTACTCTATATATGAAGTGTCTTGAGACAACTTTATTTGTGATAAGTCTTTTGATAAAATTTGCTTTAGATTTTTTGAGATACAATCATTATAAATACCACTCTTCTTCACTGTGCATTACACTTTAATTTTTTTTGTTTTATATGTCGTGTATTTTATGTTATATGCATGTGTGCACTTGTGTTAAATGTGGAATAGAGGACTAAAGAAAAACACTGGCTTCAAAATTATATTCCACTGCTGCATCTGCAAAGAAATGTAAATATTCTGAAAAGAAAGTTGGCACTAGTATGAGTTTAGTAAAGTGTATGAGCCAACACTGAGTTAACGCTGGGGAAAGAATGTTTGTTTGGGTTAGAGTCTAAGAGTCCAGTTATCTGCTTTTTTAAAAGCAGTGGTGACCTGCAGAGAGCCAAGTTACTGGAAACTTAAAAATGTGCCTTTGTTTGCATCTAAGAATCACCAAGTGACAGGTGAAGGGCTGATGGTGCATCCTCTATCCAATGCGGAGATACCAAAAATTGGCCGACTGCTGAAAGAGATGTCCTTGTGTCTACTGGACCTCCAGGCTCTCTGCAGCATCCTGAGTCAAAGAGCGCAGGGGAAAGAGCCCAACCTGTCTCTGCTTCTTGGCATGAAATGTATGTAGATTACAAGTGCATATACACATACAATTCTTGTGCAAGGCTTTGATATTGGTAAAGAAATTGTTTTACTTTGATGTTAACAGAATCAAGAGCATGGTATTTATTGTCTTACTTTCACTCTATTATCATACTGTTTTTAATTAACCTATTCTTGCATCCAGAGACACACCTTTTCAGAAAAATTGCAAAACACGTGTTAACAACATAAAAAAGCAAATGCAATAAATATACATTACATAATAGATTGTGAATTGGCTGCAGTTCAGTTTAACAGCTCTCTTTATCATGACCACTCTAAACTGCACAACACTCTCTCTAAAACTGTCTATTATAGATGGGAACCATGATAACAGAATCTGTGTTAGAAAAGTACGACTGTAAGATGAAAATTGTCAGTGTCAAATAGAGGAATTAAAAAGAGGAAAATGTGAAAAAATGTAAACAAGATTTCAAATAGGCATCAAAGTACCAGTAGTTATTCAAACAAGATATAGGTCAATAATTAATAATGATAACAATAATGATGACAATAATGTAAATGGTACTGAATTGGTAGTTAAGATGGTTTTGAACTATTTTTAATATTAAAAAAAAATTATTAGCCACCTGCTTTTGGCTTATTTTTGTGTGCAAGATGATGTCACACCAATTATAAAAGAATTATGCTGCATATTAAGTGATAGTTTATTCATCTGCCCAGCACTTATGCCACTGCACAAAAGTTATAAGTGTGCACACATTCAATGCTACAACACTTGTTGATTAAGAAAGCATTTAACTCTCACTAAAACAACAAGGTGGTATTTATACATTTTTGTGTTTGTGCAGATTAATCAAAGTAGATAAAATATGTTAACTAGTGAACATTTAAGATAGATAGTATGAAGTAGGATCAGGAACATCTGGAAATTGCTTATGTCTGCATGAACCAAGCACTGCACAACAAATGAGGGTATAACTTTAGTGAGGGAGAATCGTTACCACTGGATCTTCATCAGAATCTGAGTTACATGTGTTTCTTTGACTTTTAATGCATGCACATTTGCATTTTCCTGACTCCCCAACAGAGTCAGCACGACATTAAAGTCATGAGGATCCTCATGATCAGACCTGCAATGACCTAAATCTTACGTCTAGGATCGTCACCAGTGATAAGAGTTGTGTCTATGGCTACAACCTAGAGCCAAACAAAAGTCTTCACAGTGGAGGCCCACAGTTTCCACAGTCTCCAGGACCAAAGAAGGCCTGTCAATAGGACATCTTGTTGATACTTTCTTTGATATTTGTAGGTTGTGCATCATGAATTTGTCTCCTAATGTCAGACTGTTGCGCCTCTGACATTCTCATTTGAAGGTGTTTTCAGGAAGAATATTTGGAGCCAATAACCTCAGCTGTTCAGGGGCTGACACCCAAGCTCTCCAACATGACAATGTGTCCATTGTCCATTGTGCATTGGTGTTGCAGGTATCATTCCTTACTGCTCCTGCTTACCTACTTGATTTGGTTACTTGTGACTTTTTTTACCCCAAAACAAAAAGAAGCCTTGAAGTTGTAGACCTAAAAATTCAGGTCTTCAGTGAATTCACAAATATATATGTGCCAGTGGTTACAAAAATTCAGGGTAACTCAGGTGTCTATGATGATCAAGCTGCATAACTTGGAATATTTACTTACAAAGGTAATTGCTTGCACTTACCACATACATTTTTTTTTGTGGAACAGGACCAGTCTGAAGTGTCTGATTGCAACTTGTATTTGTAAACTTGACAGCTGTTCCCCCCCTTCTTCCAGCCTTTATAATAGGCCAGATTGACCACACTCTTACCCCAACTCTGCACTGAACTACACACAGTGCTATCCCTACTCTTGTGCCACTTTTGGCACTAACTAATGTGGCCTTGTACTTTTGAGTGCAAGGCCGACATTTGGTTTAAGTAATAAAGAACAAAAATAAAGTATTTTATGTATTAAGAGAGAGTGAAAATCGTACTTGATCTCATCTGTAACTCACGATTCCTGATTATATTGAATTAGTCAAGCTCACCATATATTGTGCCGTATCTCTTGATAAGTTTTACCATTGTGTTTTTTTTCTGTCCAGCATTGAGTGTTTCGTTGGAGGAGAGTGACTGCAGAGTGGTCGGGGAAGATGAACTAAGATTAAAGCTGCTAGAGGTTGGTCAGCTGAAGAGAGACATTGATGAGCTGAGGAAAAGAATCTCAGACCGCTGTGTGCAGTATATGGATAACAGCTGTGTCTCCCAGTGACGCCCTGTACCCTTCAGCTGTTTTTATGTCTATTACTTCTTTACTCCTTTTAACTACCCACATAAGAAATAATACTAATTTCACCATGAATTACATACAGAAGAATTTTGTGCTGCTTTCATGGTGTGGTTTTTATATGACATTGTATAATGCCAAGTTGAACATGACTGATGTACATGACACATTACCTCTGTATGGAGCAGTTTTTCTTCATGCCCATTACATACCAGACTACTACACTTTAGATAACTGTGGAATTTTAGTTAAAAAATAGCAATATCAAACTGTAGACCATTTGATTTAGGTTAACCATTGTGGGCTTAAGTAATTTAATTTGCAAAAGTACAACTATCTGTAACATTACAGTTTTGCTCTGACCAGGCTGTACGTCATTCTCAATATACATCAGTTAAGTTGGTAAATGATGATTGTATCATTGTGTGAGTTTTACTCAGTTGACATGTTTTCAGTCTGTCAGAAGATTTAGTAAACTTATAAAATAATAAATTCTTGGGTACAACCTTTTTTTTTCAAAGTGATTAAAGCATCCATAATTACATACAAGTTGGTCAGAGCACCATTGTAACCACCTTTGTATGTACAGATGTATAGCCTTTCTGCTGATACCCAGCTATTTGTCACATGCCAAATAAAGAATTTGTTTGTAAATCATAATTTTTTTAAATGTTCTAATTACCTTTGGGCAAAAGTCATTCTGCCGTCAAAAGGGCAGAAATCGCTGAGCATTAACTGTATTTGCACTCCTCTGTAAATTTTATCATTTAAACAGACACTAATGCTTTCGCCTACATTACTTAAACCAACTAACCATGACTATGGGAACTAAGTTTTCGTTTTTTTTTGTTGTAGTTGGTCTGTTCATTTTATTTTTGACTGATTTTACAAGCATCTGGAAGGCATGTTCTTCTGTGTGATAAATTATTGTTATTCATTTAGATCTACTGCCAAAATCTATTAAAGCCAAAGGTATATTTACAATCAGTGATGTTTCTTAATAATGTTTCTTGTAATGTGGAATTTTGATCTAATTTTTTCAGATGGCAAATTAAAAAATATTTTCTAAGGAATTTGTATAATTTCTTACAAAGTGACATTAGAATATTTACATGCAATAGTCAAAGAGCTAACTTTTGTTAATGGCAGCTAGATATCTAGTGGTATGACACATAACAGTGAAAAGATATGTATCTCCTGATTTATATAGGGGAATAGAACCAGCACAATCAATGATGTGTTTAAAGGGTTCATTTATAGTAGAAATGGGGTGCAATGGGTTAGGTTTAATAACCTGATTAGGCATGACAGTTATTTGACGTGGTAAATTTGGTATAGTCAGACTTCTTTAATTTAAGCCATAAGAAGTAACACATATATGATCATAGGTTTCACTAAACTCACTAAAAGACACCCACTTTCTCACCAGCAGACCTCCCTTAAGGAAATAGCCATGGACTTTGTACGTCACCTCTGCCAGAGGGACCACAGCCTCCAATAGCTGATTAAAAGTAGGATCTGACAGCTGCTCTGCTACCAGCTCAGCATGTGAAACAGACAGAGGTAGGTCAGACAAGTTCAAACATTGTTCCATCATATTCAGCCTACCAGATTCACCAGCAGTTGAAATACTAGAAATTCCAGTAGACACAAGCTACAACCACCCCAGTAACAACAGGTGTAACCTTGTGGTTGAGTGTTACTCTGGCACTAGCCAATTGACTGGAGGGGGAGCATCTGGTCACATGCATGCACCAGCCAGCATACCTCCTGGGATTACCTGGACACCCTCTACTGGCAAATCTGGGCGCACCTCAACAATCATACCCCTGTACCAAATATGAAAAAATATGCAGTCTGTGCACTGAAGCAGACACAATAGTCAACTCTTCTAACAATGTCTGAACACCTAGTACCAGCCATCTCTGAAAAAGGAAAAACTACGCAAGAGCAAAACAACTTAATGTTCCAAAGTCTCTTAAGATTTCAACAGGGACTTTCTCGCCTTGCTCTGTCAGAGAAACAAAATCAGTAGATACAAACGTCAAATAAGCTTAATCAATAGAAACTTCTTTATGCGCCTGGGAAGACAGTGGACTGGAACTCACATTAACCACTGAAGTGGCTAAGGCAGCAGATTTTGCATTTGTAATGGTTTGTGTGAAGGAAAAATTGGATCAAAGAAGAGCTGGAGGAAATGAGAGGGTCAGGAGACAGTAGATGTCTTACGCAGAGGCATTTATTGCAGAACTCAACATTGAGGAGATCACTACAAGCAACATCCACAAATAATCATGAGTATTGCCACAACCAATCTCAGGCTGTCTTGTGTGTAAGATGTATTTAAGTCTTTGTGTCCTCACATGTCACCAGTCCGAGGCTATATACCCAAATAAGGTCAAGCTGTACACTTTCAGGATCTTAGTAAAACATAAACATCCATACCCTTGGCCTTGGTTGCTATGGCAAGGGCAGAAGCACAAATAACTTTAAACATAACACTGACTATAACAAAGGGACTGTGTGACCCAGCCACCAACTTTGCTCTACTTAAATGTAAAGAAGTATAGTAGCAGACGAAGAGGTGAAAAGGCCGAGGGGGTCAGAGAAATTCCTTCAGTTTGTTTCTTTTTTTAAAAAAGCAAAGCAGTCTGCCTTTGTATGACCCTTTTTATGACAGTGCAGTTGGACATGCAGTTCCGCATCACACAAACCTGTCATGCTCACCTCAGACCTGACTTAAGCTGTGGTACCTGCTTGTCCAACACCACTATCCACAGAGCCAGTGGCATTACACACACTACCTCAATCACTGTGGTGGGTCAAGACATTCTAATATGCTTAAGCAGCTGCCTAATCAATTGTTTACCTGCACCTGTTTACCTTACCTTGGAACTGCATTTTGAAACTGTTCCCAAAACAACAATATCACACAGAACTTCAAATGTGTCCACACCAAAAGCTGTGCACCAATGGACTTTAACAAGTTAGACAGCACATCACAAGAAAACTTCAAAGAAAGAGAATGAAAGAGAAGGAAAGAAATTAGAAAAGAGAACAGAGTAGGGAGTTAGGAGTCATGAGGGATTCCTATCTCTGACTCTCAGTCAGCTGACATAAAAAGTTGGAATTTGAAACACTAAGAACACTGGGCCCAGGTGTTCCCAGTGGTAATAATGTAGCCACTCCTCCTGGGATCTACAATGACAACAACAGACATCAGCAAGGGACACCATCAGGGCAGCATGTGTGGGGTCTTCACATCTGATAATTGTTGTCCATGTAAATGTAGCAATTGACAAAAATCAAGTATACTGATCAGCTCTCCAAATTTGAGTATTTTCTTATGTAAACCAGCAGCAAGCACCTTTAAACAACATTACAGAAACTACTCTTGAATATGATAGAAGGAGTTCAAATGTCTGAACAATGATGAAAGAGTGGCAGTCAAAATGCAGAAAAGGTGAGGGGGATCCAAAACAAATGACAGGAGACAAAAGTTTAACCAGGTAACATATAGCTGTAATTTTACAATTAGATAAGAGACTTTACTATTGCAATTCCACTATTATGCCCATTTACAGGCAGCTGTGTTCATATTCAGAAACTGAAACGTAACATAGTCTTCATGGATAAATATTTTCCCTTTCTCTTTCTCCTCTGCAAAACTGCAGTCAATTTTTTTTCTTTTTTAATGTCTGAACACTTTCTGTGTGCTGTGTGCAGGTGGGTTAAATTCAAAACTGATGAGATTTGTGTAATACAACAATTTGTATAAATTAATAAATAAATTAAAATGTGGCTCCCTCTCGAGTGATTAATTGATTGTAACGTGGCCTCACACATGATGGGAGTGCTCCTGCTTTTGTAGCCTGTAACACTTTTGACTGCCTGCCACATGTCTTTGCTGTTGTTGGTGTTGAGGTCCCTCTAGTCTCTGCTGATGCCTTTGCTTTGCCTCCTTGATGCCAGCTCTCAAACTTGCTCTGGCAGTGCTGTAAGCTTCTTTGTCACCTGACTTAAAAGCAGCTCCTTTGGCTCTAGATAGAGCTCTAACCTCTCCATTCATCCAGGCTTTCTCATTAAGGGATGATTTATCTGACCTTATTTTTACCACATCATCAGCACATTTGCTGATGTATGATGTCATTGATGATGTGTATTCTTCAAGGTCGATATGGTTCTCCTGAGTAGCAGCATCTTTGAACATCTGCCAGTCTGTGCATT
>JAQNCA010000012.1:434202-458792 GCA_029783725.1 Acanthurus tractus
GACATGCTCTATATGCAAAGTGTCTTGAGACAACTTTGTTGTGAATTGACGCTATATAAATAAAATTGAATTGAATTAAGTATTAATAGTATATCAGGCCAACCACAGGAAAAGTTGTTGTAACTAGGGTAATAAAGTCTCCCTATTTCATTGATATTAAAGATACACTTTGTAATCAGCAGATAAGGTACCTCCATGGAAATCTCATAATGATTGTAAAGTGAACTTTGACATGCATTGCAATTGAACATGCATGGTATACACAGTGGCCACTTAAGTACACCTGGTCTATCTAAGACGATCCAATCCAAGAGCTTTGACATACATTCTACCTTAACAAAGCTTGATTTCCAGTTTTTGTTGATACTGTCTTAGTCGTGTCTACTGCACTGTATGTTTGTTGAAGTCTTGAAAGCGTTGATATTTTTTTATTAGATGTAAAATAATGAGTAAATACTCCTTGTAAAAGCAATCATGTTTTCTTTCACTGCTTGGTTGTTATAAACAGAAACTCTTGTTGAGGTTTAACCAGTATCAGTGAAGCTTAGTGAAACAGTTGATCTAATACCTACAGTGGGGCAAAAAAAAGTATTTAGTCAGCCACCAATTGTGCAAGTTCTCCCAATTAAAAAGATGAGAGAGGCCTATAATTTTCATCATAGGTATACCTCAACTACGAGAGACAAAATGAGAAAAAAAATCCAGAAAATCACATTGTCTTATTTTTAAATAATTTATTTGCAAATTATGGTGGAAAATATGTATTTGGTCAGTAACAAAGGTTCATCTCAATACTTCGTTATATACCCTTTGTTGGCAATGACAGAGGTCAAACATTTTCTGTAAGTCTTCACAAGGTTTTCACACACTGTTGCTGGTATTTTGGCCCATTCCTCCATGCAGAGCTCCTCTAGAGCAGTGATGTTTTGGGGCTGTTGCTGAGCAACACAGACTTTCAACTCCCTCAAAAGATTTTTTATGGGGTTGAGATCTGGAGACTGGCTAGGCCACTCCAGGACCTTGAAACGCTTCTTATGAAGCCACTCCTTCGTTGCCCGGGTAGTGTGTTTGGGATCACTGTCATGCTGAAAGACCCAGCCACGGTTCATCTTCAATGCCCTTGCTGATGGAAGGAGGTTTTCACTCAAAATCTCATGATACATGGCCATATCAAGGAATTTACCAATTGATTCAATAAAATTCCAACAATGTGATTTCCTGGATTCTTTCCCCCCCATTCTGTCCCTCATAGTTGAAGTGTCCCTGTGATGAAAATTATAGGCCTCTCTCATCTTTTTAAGTGGGAGAACTTGCACAATTGGTGGCTGACTAAATACTTTTTTGCCCCACTGTATATGTTATCACAAGTTGTTTTTCCAGCTAGATCTCAGTGCTGACCGATACAACAGAAAACAAACCTTTGACCTTAGTTATTGGCTGCTCTATCATATTGTTATTGCCTGCCTGTTATTTATTGTGACGTGTGCTGATGACCTCTTGGCCAGGTCCCCCTTGTGAAAGAGATCTCGATCTCAATGGGTCTTTTTACCTGGTTAAATAAAGGTTAAATAAAATAAAATAAAAAAAGTAATCAAAACAAATAATTACCTGCCCTCAAGGTATTGTTCCCTATTTTCTTGCCATTTTCAAAAGATGTCAGTGTGGATATGACTATGACTATATGACTGGATATGGTCTTTGCGTCAGCAGTGACTGGGTTTGGTATTGCACTGCGGTGGTGAAGAGGGAGCTAACCCAAAGGGCGAAGCAGTAAATGGTTGTGAGTTTTGTGAGTAATAGAGTAATATCATAGATAAGAGCTGCCAAAATGAGTATCCTCCATGTCCATCTATCCGGCCTGGAAACCCCTTGGGTTTCACTGGGGAAGCTGGAAAGTGTTGCTGGGAGGACGGACATCTAGAATACCCTGCTTACCCTGCTGATAAGTGGAGGATAATGAAAAGATGGGTGTTAATTTGGGTTTTTTGATTGTTGGTGGTGCTGTTGTCATGCTGGTAATTGGAACCACATGTTCAGACACAATGCTTTTGTTTTTTGTGCTTTGTAACTTAAATAAGTGTGACCAGTTAAAGACAGTGCAAGAGCAAAATGTCCAAAGGATGAGTACTCTATGAAGAGGCAAACATGTTGATTAACCATCTGGAAGAAGAGGGAAATGTCAGTGAAGTAGAGGTCCTCAACCTGTCTTCCTCAAGTCAGTTGGAGGTAGAGCAGGTAGATAACACTGATCCTTCTCAAAACATATGCAACAATCCTCCTCACAAAAAATAAAATAGTCAAAAGTGATCCAAATCCTCATCACACAAAAACAAAACAAGCAGAGTTTCTTTGTTTTTAACACAACTGGAATCAACCAGCTAAACCAGGAGTGACAGAAAGGCTTAGCAACAAACAGCCTGTACACAGCTGATGGCATTAGCGAATTTAACTCAGCTAGTGCACAAGGAACAAAAGGCTGAAATATTACCAGAGGATTGGCAAGAGGATTGGCAAGAGGCAGCAACAGGTGAGCAGTCTGTAGATAAGTGCTAGAAAGTCTTGCATTGCAAAGGAACATTCTGGCAGTGAACAGAAGGTAAGTGTGGCCTAAATACTGTGGTGAACAGGTGCAGGTGGTTGAGGCTGATTGCAGTGAAGATTGGCTGGGAGAGTGAGTGAGTGATGATGATGATGCATTCAGGGTGAAACGGAGATATCAGTGATGATCACAGTGAAGACCATGATAGTCTTTGGGCAATGCTTGTTAAGCTTATTGCATACTCTTGATTTGAGCTATATGAAAAGCATTGAGAACACCTTAAAGTATTTAAAAACTGCATAAGAATCTTGACTTTCAGAGAGTAACAGAGTCCAAGAGCTGAAACTGAAGATGGATGATTAGGCTCCTCTGTCACACTGACAACTCACTTCTGCTGATTTTTTATTTTCTTGATTTAATCAGTGTTAACTTGACTTTTATTTTGATGTCAGTGGTCAATTTATTTATACAATTGTTTACTCACAAGTTAAGCTTTTGATAAAAAAGTTAAATGTCCTTTAGGTCACCATCTTTTACAGGACAAACAAGGTGCTATTCTGCTCAGTATAAAATGTTTTGCTGAGTGCTCATTGTGTTTTGACAAACAGTGTTTCAGAAAAACTGCATAAACAACTGCAAAAAATCTGTAACTGTCTCTAGTCACAGACTTAATATAGACTTCATGTAACAGTCTTCTGTTGTTCAAGAACTCTGTGTACTCCAGAACATGTAATTGAGATTAATAACATACAGGTTGATTACTGAGTAAGATTAGCTGGTCTAGCTTTCTGCTGCTTTATTACACTGTTTTACTAATTACTGTGAGAGGATTAACATACATAAATATAAGTAAATTACACATTGCACTTCACTGTGCTTTAGTATTATTATGATTATTTCATTTATTATTGTATGTATTTATTTATAATGAAGTAAGTGAACTACTCTTCATGCCTTTAAATTACCCCTAGGGGGTGTAAATAAAGTTTTTTTCCCCTCTGTGAGGCATGACAGTACCTCAGTCTGTTTGTAGCAATCTGTTTTACTACAAATTTGCAGCAGAGGGCAGCATTGTTTAATAATTCTCAAATGTCTCAGATTCACACTGGGCCTCCTGAAATAAAAGACTTATTATTTTATCATGATTGTCAGTGCTAACTGCTATAAATAAAACTACTATAAGCTCAAGTTAATGTTTTTTTATTCAAAAATTAATCAGAATTGAAAAAAATAATAATAATCAGAAAATTACAGCTACAATATGAAACCTGCTTGCATGGGACTAGTCCTTAATTTTGGACAACACTGTCAAACAACTTAATTTCCGTTTGTACAAACAACAGACAGACTGTTTTAATTTCTTTAACACCTCATGCTCACAAGAGAAAAACTTATAGTGCTCAAGAAAAGGTATTAATCTATTAATATAAAAATGAATTTAAAAAATAGAAAAGTTAAAAAGTTAAGATTTATATTCTTGCAACAATGTTTAAGCAGCCTTTTATTTGTTGTTATTGGTTAAGGTGGATCTAGTTTAAATGACTTCTTTACTTTCTTTGGTGGAGCTCCCAGTATTCATATCATGTCAGTAGTTATTAAAGTTTGGCATCACCAGATCAATTCACACTACTAACTAGCACTGTATTTTTTGGTAAAAATACATCTCTTTTTCTAAATTAAATTGCTCCGTGTGAAATTTGTCCAGTTCCCTGTGTTACATTGGAAAGCAACATTACATTCATTCATTCAGTAAATGAGGTCAGCCAGTAAAAGAATGTTTGGTATTGTCTGAGTACTTTTATGTGAGTTGTGTAGTTTCGATATCTTAAGTGCAGGTAACAACCTGGTTGTTTCACGTATTTCCTCCAGTTTGTTTGGGCTGAAGTGAGAAAACAATCATGCAATCTTAAGTAAAGTATAAATACTGAGACCAGCCTGCATCCACTCCTGTAATGAGATCACAAAACATACAAGGACAGTAATTACTAAACAAATATATCTAGTTCGATTGTATCATGGCAACCATTTCCCTGAGCGTGTCACCAAACATGATGCCTGATTTCCTTTACTCTATTTTCACTCAAAAGGTCTAGAAAAGATGTGTTCTCCTCTGAAAGGGGCCCAAAGACTTTTACAAAATAGACAAGGGAATGTTTAGACCTGACTTATAAGAAGGTTGACATATAAAATGAAATAAGAAACAGCAATGCATGGATTTTTCCTATAACTTTACAACACTTGCCCTATCTAATCCACTTTGATAGAAGTTAATTAAAACATACAGAGCCATGACCAACTCTAGCAGGTTATTCTCGACGAAGCTTGCATGAGTTTCTGGTTGGGCTTTGGTGACTAAGAACCAGGTGAACTTGTGACAAAGTCTAGTAAATAGGTCAGGTGAACTTGGATCATAAGATGTTAAGGCCCCAGACCCAATGGGTATTTACAGTGAACATAAGGACACTTACAGAGAGAAAATACACAAAAAAAAGAAAAAATACATTTAAAAAGACGTAGGTCCACAGCAGTCTGAGAAATGTTGCCTTTATCCTGCTAGTTGTGCTGGCATCTTTCACCTGCTGCCCTGCCCACAGATTTGCTTGTCCTACCTGATTTTTGCACTGACAATTTTGGTTTGACATCACAGTCCACAGTCCACTGAGCATAACTTATGTACATTCACTGGATTATTGACAGGCTCTCAGCCCCACCCTCAAACTTCCTGGTAAGAGAATACGGCAAAGCCAAGTAGAGGACACAAACAAACAAAGACTAGACTGGGCTGTCACAAAGTGCATACCAGCTCCGAAAGTGATCAATTGTTTCTGGGTTAAAATGGGGCATATAATTAGCAGCATTTTTCAAATGGTTAGTTTCAGTCATATATTAGCTGAGAAGCCAACTCTATACACTATTGTATTATTTAAAGGTAATCCTTGAAACTTTACTTCCTTGTGCTAGCACCTGTCTCGCTGGGAAATGCCTGGAGGATGACATTTGATGCATGCAACATTCTTTTCAGTTCCTCTTTAAACAGGTTTCTTGCATGCACTGTATTTAGCACCTCCCAAATTCCAAGTAAGAGTGTGTTTCTGCATTTATCTTAAGTGTTGTTTCACCAGTGTCATTCAAGATGCAGAAGTGCCTGCTGTGCAGCCTCCTCTCAACTCTGCTAACGCTGACCATCCTCCTGGCTCCTGTGGATGGATGTGACTCAGCTCAGTTCATCTGTGGGGCCCATGCTCCTGGGGATGTTATGATAGGTATACTGTTGCCATGCCATCGTAAAGTAATGACTCCTCACGAACGGATTAGACCTGAAAGTTTCCACTGCTCAGGGTGAGTGAAAACAGATTTATTTAAAACCTGAGATGGCATGTAAAAGTGTGTATTTCATTTTAAGTATGAGAGTTATGGTATAACCAACTGTGGTCAGTGTAGTAAAAAAAAAATTTTCAAGACAGTTATGGCAGCAGTTTATCTAAATAATCTCTTTTGTTTATACCCTATTTTATTCAATTTTTCTGTACAACAAATCCATACAATTTATACCAACATATCCATTAAAACTTGATCAAGAAACTATGAAATGAAAATCACATTTACATTTACAATTAGTATACATGTAGATTATTTACATAATATAATTTACTGATACCTTCTCATTTTTTCTTGAGTAAAGAATGGGTTTACTAAGCTCTGAGTTGATCCAATTTCAGTATCTTCTCAGTTTTTATGATATTTTTTTTTCCTTAAATACTTATTTGAGAGAGTAAATGTAATTTGCTTAAGTGTCTGTTTACCTAATCATATTTCTTCTCTTGCCTCTTGTTTTATCTCACCTATTGAGGGTTGTAGTTTTGATTTTATCTGTACAGGTTTTAAGATATGTTTCTGACAATGCTGTCTTTGTCCCACATTAGTGAAGATAAATGGAACTCAAGCTGTTTTACAGTTTTACTTTGAGGCATGTAGTTTGTTCAAGATAACAGAACAACTGTTTCTTGGAGGAGATGTTAATACAATGTGTAAATCTGATTTAATCAATGCTGCTTGCCATGCACACTGAATCTCTTTTATCTCTATTTTATTGTATGTAGAACATTTTCAGACATAAGCTACACATAGAAAACCAAAAAAATACAGGAAATCTTGACATTTCACATCACAATTTGAAGGGAGATATAGAGCAGATTAGTAGCCTTTCTTTTTGTCTATCAACATTTTTTTGTTTCATATTCTATGACTCTTTTATGAATAAAAACAGATATTTCTTATCCTTATTGGGTTGAGGTGGTAGTTTCCCTAAAATTAGTTGCTCTGCTTTTACATCTAATGGCTTCTCAAAGATTACTATGTAGAGACACCTCGAGACAGACTCTTATGGAGTATTGGTTGTTTATTGAATGTGTAAACATTTTGCTATCTTTTTATCAGATTCTCAAGCACAAATATATATTTTGTTTACACTCTCCATTTCCAGTTTTGATCTAGAGTCATTCATGATATCCTTAGCTGTTATCCATGAAATCGAGGAGTTAAATGCGGCTGGCTTCCTCCCAGGGGTGCGTCTTGGATATTTGATGTGTGACACATGCGCACATGCAAGCAAAGCATTACAGAATGTGGAGTACATGCTTGCAATCAACAATTCACTAAAAATAAAGTGTGACTACACTGACTTCAGGCCCAGAATCAAGACTGTTTTAGGAGCATTGCACTCTGAGGTGTCCATCGCTGTGGCCAGACTGCTGAGTGTATACACAGTTCCTCTAGTAAGTCACAAAGGCTGTCTGATCAGCAAATACATTTCATTGCCAAGTAATAATAACCTTTTTTACTGATTTGAATATTTATATGTCTTCATTCTGTTGGTTAAATAAAACTTAAAATTTAGATAATGTACAAGATTTAAGTTATTTGTTATCTTAACTCCTCTTGTATATATTTTTCTCTTTTTCAGTTGAGTAGCACATCATCTTCACCAGAGCTGAGTGATAAGCAACGCTACCCAGTTTTTCTGCGCACTATTCCCAGTGATAGTCATCAGACCAAAGCTGTGGCCAGAATCATGCATCATTACGGCTGGAACTGGGTCGGTGTTGTGTATGGGGATGATGACTATGGCAGAGCAGCTTTTCAGAGCTTTGTCAGAAATGCTGAGGCAAACAGAGTGTGCCTGGCCTACCAGGAGATGTTGCCTCAGTACCTTGATCATTCACTCAGCCGCCAGCACATCAAGCAGGTGGCCAAGCAGATCCGCTCCTCTAATGCACATGTGGTGCTCCTCATTATCAGAACAGAGCTGGTGAGGGATCTCTTTCAGGAAATGATCAGGACCAACACATCAAAGATCTGGATTGCCAGTGATGCTTGGTCCAGGAGCTTGGCTCTTGCCAAGATGGATGGGATCAACAAGGTAGGGGACATCTTGGGCCTAACCTTTGTTGCAGGCAAGAGTGAATCATTTGACAATTATCTAAAGAATCTTACAGCAACCCAAGGAGGATATAACCGCTTTATTGAGGAATACAAGAATCTCAGATTCAACTGCACAAAAGAATGTCATTCAAACAGGCCTCCATCCTATTGTCCCACACCTGACCTCCTGAAAATAAATTCTAACAATGCATGCAAATTGAAGGATCCACTAGAACAAAATGATGACTATCTTGTAAAGGCTCTGGATACAAGTGAAGCTCTCCCTAGCAAAATAGCAATAAGGGCCATAGCAAATGCTCTCAAAAAGTTACTGAGGTGCAACAGCTCCTTGTGCTTGGGTGACACTGACTTCCCTCCATGGAAGGTAAGACTTTTTTTAATATTTAGATGAGAGCATATTGAAACTTAAAACTGCAGCTTTCTCATATGATGTGTGTTTTAATTTTCTTAGAATCCTTTTGAGCAATAGTTTAGGAAACTGTTACAGTGACCAATCTCTGCTAAAGCACATTTTTAACTGACCTTCTGTTCCTTGCTTTGCAGCTTCTGAAAGAACTCAAGGAGGTTAAGTTTAAGCTGAACAATCAGAGTTTCTTCTTTGACAAAAATGGTGATTTTGTGAGCGGTTATGATCTGATCATGTGGGACAGGGATGGACATCACCGAAGATTTCAAAAGATTGGAAAATATAATATCCTTGATGGAAACATAAAATTCAAAGGGAGAAATTTCACCTGGTTTTCAACAGCCAATACTACGGTAAGACAATACCGTACTTATTGCATTTATTTATACATTTGATTTCCAAAATAGCATAGTCACTGTCTTCGTGTCCTTAGTAGATTAGTCACAAGCCCGAGTTTTGACTCAGGTGCGGGCTTCAAAAGTTGGATTACAGTGGAGCTTGTTGTCAGGTCAGGTCTCTACACCATGAGCTGTTCTTGGGTACAGGCTTAATTTTCAAGCCCATGCAGACCACAAGTGGGATGACATATTGTTGGTATATTGGTTCATTAGCTTAAAGCTAAACACATATTCTGAGAGGTATAAATACCCTTACACAAAGGAACTTGGGAACCTGGGCTGTTGTTAAGACTTAAATCTCATACTATCTTAAACTTATTTGTTCATATAATTAAATATGACCACAGTATAAGAAAAACAAATGAGAAGAACAAGGACACGAATAACAAGAGAAGGATGATACAGCTTTTAGAAAGACCTGGCCATTGATGAGTCACAGGCTGTTCTCTTGTTTCACTCTCTCAGATTCCTCAGTCTAGATGCTCAGAGCCCTGTGCCCCCGGCACGGTACAGAAGATCTTGAATGTATCCTGCTGTTACAAATGCATCTCATGTGTGGAGGGGACCTATTCAGATGCCCAGGGTATGTCTAATTGACATGATAACTTCATTCTGAATTTTGTCAGCATGTGCAGCTAATATGCTCTGCCGTAGATGTAAAAAAAGACCAGAATAACCTGTTTCCAAAAAATGTATTTTACTGTTTATGTTAACAGATCTTCTTGACTGCAAAAAGTGTCCTAATGGCACTTGGTCTCTCAAGGGCTCGACTCAGTGTAAGCCAAGACGGGAGTCCTACCTGCAGTGGAGCGATCCTCATCCAATTGTCATGATGGCAGCCGCAGGCTTTGGGATCTTGCTCTTGTTTGTTATCTTCATTATCTTTATGGTGTACAGAGATTCTGCACCAATGAAAAGAGCTGAGGTGAGACTGTCCTGTGTGATGATGGCTGGTCTGGCAGTGAGTTTTGCAAGTGTGGTATGCTTCATGGGCAAGCCGAGTATACACCTTTGCAGGTCCCGCCAGCTGATGTTTGCGATGGGCTTCACTCTGTGTGTGTCCTGCATCTTAGTCAAGGCTTATCGTACCTTCTTGGCTTTCCTCCCTTTTGGTCAAATGACAAACAGGAGACTACACAACCTTTACAAGCCCCCCATAATTGTAATTGTTTTAACTACTGTCCAGGGGATTATCTGTCTTCTGTGGCTCATCTTTGATTCTCCTGATGTTGATAACATATCTCCACCCCCACAAAGCATGGTGAAAACTGTCCAGTGTCGTGAAGGTGCAACATACATTGGTTTTGGGGTCATGTTAAGCTACATAGCCTTACTAGCATTAGTCGGATTCCTCTTGGCCTTCAAAGGCAGGAAGGTTCCTCAAGAGTTTAGTGAAACAGGCTATATCATTTTCAGTATGCTAGTTTACCTATTTGTATGGGTGTGTTTCATCCCAGTCTATATCACCAACCACGAAAAAGGCACTCCTGTGCAGGCTTCAGCCATTCTAGTATCCAACTATGGCATCATATTCTGCCATTTTTTACCCAAGTGCTACGAAGCACTCCTGCGGTCAAAGACTGATACGCTAGAGAGCATTCTGAAAAGATGGCGAGTCATTTCCAGTCCAAATCCTGATGCAGCGACAGAGACAAAAATAGACATTCATGATATGTACACAATTTCCTCACAAGAAAGTGTCAGGTTTTCCATATCAAGTTCATCAACTATGTTGAGGAGCTCAGAGACAATGAGTGAAATCTGCCCTACTAATTCAGAGATGGTCATAATGCCTATTTCCAGTGAAAAGTTTAATCTCTATCCTCTGTTGAACAGATTAGGGACAAAAATGACAAGGAGATATCGAAGCATATCCTTCTAAAACAAGTTTCAAGAAATGGTGCGTGCTGATGTTTTCTTGTACCCACGTCCCAATTTAAAGCCAGCTGTTGGAGGATCTTTTTTTGTTTGCTATGCTCTTGCTAATAACTATTGTATTCTTTAAAATAGAAAGAAAATTAGTACAGCAGTAAGTGGTATTAAGTGGTATTAAATGATTAATGTACTGCATTTATTTAATGCATTTTTATAATGCATTTATATAAATCATGAAGACCACCTAAACGGCTTTACAATACAAGCCAGTATTTATTCACCCATTTGTACACTGGTAGCAGAGGCTGCCAAAAATTAACTGTAAAGAATTGTTTTAAATTGTTTACATCATATATGCAAAATCTTTCATTAACCACAATCCAAAGAAAGCAGCAACAAGTTGTCTACTGTAACTAAGAACTTCATAGTGCCATGCCTGTACAGTGTTATAAGCGGATCAATGAAGTAAGACAAAGGTCTAAACAAAATAAAAGGTAAAATGGATTTCAAACTTATTTCAAACTTTATATTTTTATATTTTATATTTTTATATTTTAATTTTATTTCAATGTTGAGGAGTGAACACAAACAATAAATACACATTAAAAGCTAGCAATGCAACGCATTTACAAACAACAATGATGAAGAGCAACATACTTATAAAGTCACTGATTTTATGGTGTTAATAGAGGAACTACACTGGAGCTCTGAGTGCCTGATTCACATTCAATTCAGTAGACATGGGTCAGTTTTGTTTTTTCTATGATTAAATGAATTAGAAGGTTGCATTCAGAAAATCTTATTTAATTATTGATGTAGGTCTAATGAAATGTGTAATAAATCCACCAAAGCTGTCAGTGGGATTTTGTATATTATTTTCATGTATGCAATCAAACACTTACGCCTCAAAGATTGTCCTCTGTCACCTGTGCTGCACATAGAGCTGGAGGAAGTTGAGATTTTATCTCAACTGTGACACTAAAATTGTGATATGTAAGCATACTTTTGGCACCACACCCCTTGCTGCACCATCCCATTCATCTCTGCCCAGTCAGGTTCATGTTAAGCCACAAAAAGCTTTAAAGTTTGCAAATTGTGCTATACGTATTTGCAGATGCACTTCAATCTGTGCTTTATTAATGCATTATCTAGGCTTACTTTGATATATATATTACTTTCTATGGCTTAGGGGACTAAACCTTAAATCTTGCACATTGTATGTACACTGTAATATTACAGAAAAAGGACTGTAATGTATGCATAGCTAATTTTAGGCATAGGCAAGCTAGGCAGTCACCTATGGTAAGACTAGCTGAAGTAGCACTGAAGAAGGAGCAAAAAAAAATTGTGATTGATTTCTAACCTTGTTTCCTTGAAATTACATGTATATGGCAGTTTATTGCATTCATTTTTACACTGTGTTGACATTGTTGTCACTGCTTGGATAAATCTTATGGACAGATGTTTTATTTGACTAAGTAAAACACTACCACAGGTGGGTGGTAGGGAGGGATGGTGGAAGTGCGTGGCTAACACCAGAACCCAGGGTTCACGTCCAGACTTTCCTGCGGTCAAGTTTAAACAACAGCACTTTGCTTAAGGTTAGAAAAAGTTTCTGTTTTTAAGTAAAATGATTATAAAATCTGGTGTCTTAAGTAATTGCTGACTTTTTTAAAAAAACCAACCATAAGCTGTTTGTAATCTTAACGAAGTGCTGCCCTAAACATGACCAGGAAATGCTGAAAATCACTTAACCACTACCCACATACTGAATTGCAAGATTTGGGTGCCAAATAAATGAAATCACTGTCTGTGACATTTTTACTTATTCAGCCAGTATCAAAATTAATAAGATTTGTTAGGTACGTGAATTTACAACACCTCTGTGTAATGTTAATAGAATGTAACATGGTCTAAATAATGTTTCCCTCAAATATGATTGCTGTTAAAATTATTTGTATCTAAAAAAAATTTCTGGTTGACAGGGCCACTCTGTATAGACACCCCATGTATTTAAAGAGTCTGTCACAATGCCTGTGATTTATTATTTAATTAATTAACCATTGTTTACTCCAAATTTTAGTGTGGCTTGTTTGTTTTTGTTATATCATGAAATAGATCACTGACACTAATGTTGTGAACCCCCACTTTATTTGTTCATTAAGTTGTATATCAATCATTTAAAGAATGATGCAACATATTTATGCTCCTTTTTAACATAATCTGACTAAAATGGGAGAAGTAATAAACAAAGAAGTTAAAAATTATCCATATCTGTGCCTCTCTCTGTCTTTTCTTATCTGATCGATCTGTGGTGGGTTGAGAAAGAGAGAAAGTGAAAGTGAAGTGTAGGGAGAAAAATAGTGAGATGAGTGACTCCAAAAAGCTGAAAGCAACAACACTGGAGGACCAGAAATCACCTTGTAACAAACAGGGACTATTTTATCGGAGACTAATATGATCACAACAGGTCAGGTCTTATGAATGTAGACATATGACCATGAGTTAATGTGCACAGGCATGCTTTCTATTCAGGCCAGGTAGCTGCCTTGTCAATCAGTTAAACATACGTAAACTGAACAGTTGTAGGTAGAGAACTGAAATCTATACATGGATCTATATATGGATTTAGTAACAATACCACATAATTTCTAGCAAACCTGAACAAAAACAGATAAAAAAACAAAAATCTTACACTACCAAGCCTAGTTGAAACCACTGCAAAAAACTTTATCTTCACCTCAGCTCTCTCTCCTGCGCTTTCTTTCCTCTTTGTCCAACTGGACAGGAGAGCTATGTGGAGGACTGAAACTGTCAAAATCATGGATATATAAATAAATAATTTAATATATAAAATTAAAATGGATAGAATACCCCTATTTATTGACCTTGTATATTCTCTCGTGGCATTTATCGCACCCATTGCGGTTGGTCTGAACACAGCTATAGGAGGGTGGTCTGCTCAGCTGAGTGAACCATCAGGATCCCCCTCCCCAATCTGTGGAAAATCTACAAATGATGCAGGACATTTTCAAATGATGCAGGATAAGAGCCAAAAGGATTGCTGAGGACCCTTGTAACATCATTATTAGTCAAACAGCATAATTATAGAGGTACCAGAATTGATTACAGTGGTGGAGTTTTGAAAATATTAATAAATGTGAATTTAAGCCAAACAGCCTGTGATAATCATAATGAATCCATGAAATCATGATACTAATTCAAATACATTGCTACATGCATTTTCAAAAAACAGACCTAAATGTCTAAAGCAGCGGTCCCCAACCCCTGGGCTGCAGACCGGACCCGGTCCATTTGTCATTTGGTTCTGGGCCGCACAGAAAAAATAAACAACAACAAATCTGCCAGTGTTCTGGATTAAAATCAAGGCAGAATATCCCAAGATTGCCACAAAAGCACTGAAAACCCTGCTTCCCTTTTCTCCATCCTATCTTTGTGAAGCAGGGTTTTCTGCAGAGACAGCAACCAAAACAAAATTATGGAATAGAGTGGACATAAGGAACACACTTTGGGTGTCATTGTCACCCATTACCCCTAGATGGGACCGGCTCGTTGTGGAGAAACAAGCTCAGGGCTCCCACCTAGTGGTGAATTGTATTTTTATGCACTTATTTGTTTTTATGCCGGTCGTATCATTTAATTTCGACGTATTTATCACACCTTAAAGGCTGGTCCTTGAAAATATTGTCTTACATGACACCGGTCTGTGGAGTAAAAGAGGTTGGGGACCGCTGGTCTAAAGGAATACCCCCTGAGGTGGAACATTGTATTATTCATTATCATCATTATCATCATTATCATTATCATATCTTTCTTTTTCTTCTCTGGCTCTCGAAGAAGGCGGACGCTTCTTCTCTTGCTCCCTCCCTGCCCTTATCTGCCCTGCTTATCTTCCCTGCTTACTGCTCTTGTTGTTATGTCTTATAGTGTTGCTTATGTGCTGAGATGTTTCTTTTTTTCCTAATCCCACACTGTGCCCCCCTTAAAGGAACCTAGTTTGGGAGTTGCTTTTTTCCCTCTCTTCCTCCCTCCTGTTCTCCTTTCTCATCTAAGTAAACGGGGCGCCGAATTGTGGCGACCCGCAGTTCTCCTGCTTCTGTTTTCCCCATATTATGTGTCACTGTCTTTTTATGTTTCTTGGTTCAGGATGTAACTGGAACTGAACTGCTTGCATGGGATAAATAAAGGATACTGAATCTGAATCTGAATATCCCTTCTTGTTTGCATATTCTCTTTTCACAGATGCTTTTGCACACCAATAAATAACTCCTCCTATTCCTGACATCATCCATCCCTAGGGGAAGGCTGGTGGGGGTGGGGTGTTGTCACAGCGACACTATTGTTTTGCAAGCCTAAGAGAAAATGCTGAAGGGGAAAACAGCCAAAAATAGCACAGCAGAGCCACCTGAGTCTGTTACACAAGTGTCAGCCATTACTACTGATCCTAAGTTCAAGTTGTGAAAGATGTTGAAAGATGATGATTTGCTGACACAAAGACACAACAGCAATGATCACCTTCAACTTGTGTCTTTACCTTATTGATTCAAATAAATTAGAGAACAGATCATTTTTCTCTCTAATAAAAACACGCTTCCCCTACTTTCCAATGCCCAAATATGTGCTTCTCGTCGGTAGTGAGATATATATATTGTTAACAGCCTCACCAGGAATGGTTGAATACTTCCTTGTAACAACAGTAACAGGAAGCCAACATTCTGTTGTCTCTCTCTCTCGATGATTGTTGACTCATTTTGTATGACAACAAAGTTCTTGACAGTATCTTTGTCTGTTGTCTGTTGTCAGATAACTGAATTACAACAAATCACACATGAATGTTAATGTGAAGAGTTATCTTTAATTTAGGTGGCATTGATACCTCTCAGGTCATTTTTGCATAGCCACATTAGTAAAAGAAGATACATTATCAGACAGTAACTAACCTGCAAATATGTTTTGGAATAGTTACTGTGTTATCCTATTTGTCATTGAAGACACCAGCGAAGATTACAGCAGCTAGATTGGCAGTATCTGTGCCAAGCACTTCTACAGAATAAAAAACCCAGCCCAGCTTTGTCCTCCCTCCCAACCTGGACTCAACCCAGCAAAAATACCCACATACGTGCTTTTGTTTGCTTTTTTTTCACCTCACAACACTTCACATCTCATAGATTTCTTACACTCTCATTTAAACTGTTGTTGCTACAACCAAATCACACTTTGTATTTGCAGTGTTTCTTTAAGTTGTTTAAAGAAACACTCCCCATCCCCAAAAATAAGTCACTGCTAATAAATACTACAGCAAAAATTACATTTAATGGAAAAGTTGTACTGTACTGTTTATAGAAAGTTATATAGCTCTCTCACAGAAGCCTATGTGTTTTTTAAGGTGACATAACAGACATTAGATAACTTTTACAAGAAAATTAATAGTACCAAACTAACAAATTTGCTATAACTTACAGTATTGAGAGCTTCACTCACTTCACTGGAGCAAAAACAATGATAGAGTGGGAGAACTCATCTAGGTATGAGCAACAGGTTGCTGTTTGTTCTAAAATAACAACCTTTACAGACTGGTAGTGTATGTGTATGTATATGGTGGTGGGTGTACTGATGACAATGGAGTGTGTGGATCCTGTTTAATGAAACATACTGAAAATCTTAGGAACACACACACACTAACAACTGGCCCAGGTGAGAGGAAAACAGAATGAGGATATAAAGTTTTCTTTAATCTTTTTTACCATTTTCAGCTATTTTTTTGGCATTTCATTTCCAAACTTTAATTACTCCTGGGATCATAGCACAATATATGAAATCTAAATGTTTAGGGAGAATCCACAATATTCATTCAATGAAAATGTGTTTCTTTACATGTTTTTACAGTTTTTACAAAATTAACAGTTTTCTCCTTAGTAAACAATAAAATAGTCCAACAGACCCAAACGCCATACCAGAGTTAACCACTCTTGATCTCATTGAGAGATCTCATTAAGAGATCAAGATCACAGACTGTAGAGCAGCAAAATGTCATTAGTATGTGACCAGCAATAAACCAATGACAGCTTGAACAGTTGATGGGATGTCTTTTTTCAGTAAAAAAAAAAAAACCCCAAACTGTCTGTGTTTTTTCTTGCTAACACTAAGTTGCTAGTTTATGTGGTAACTGTTACAACTAGTTAAATGTTGTAGCATAGCACAATACAGTTGTGTTAAAGTTAAAGTTTAAAGGTTTGTTGATGTGTAACCTGAGAGAGTACTTTCCTATGTCATTTACAACTGCAGATTTCAAGAATTAAAGCAAAAGGAAATTTGCTGACCATCTTAAAAGCATTTGTTGTATTTTAATCGACCTTTAATAAAGCCAAAGAAGTACCATACGTAAAATCAAAACACATATTTTAAGATAAAGCCAAAATAAAATATCAACAGATGCTGTTTAGCCTCTCAGGTATTTAACATGCAATATTTCTGTGTGGACATTCAGTTGGTTTTAAGGGCTAAATAAATGATGATTGATCTTAAAGTTGAAGCTAGTCATTTTCTTTCAACTGAATCAAGGATGATGAACACATTTCATACAAGAGATTTCCTGTTTTGAGTCAAGAATGTCACACTGTCAGTAGTGCATGAAGATAGGTCAACAAAATCTGATAAGCATGTGTGGAATTTACACAGATACCTTGGGAAAAAAGGTCCCTGTCTTACTGTAATTCTTATCCAGATCTAATAATGAAACCCTAAAACTCCTGGCACAAAAACTAACAAGAGCGTACGTGCGCGCGTGCGTGCGTGCGTGTGGGGGGTCAAGAAAGTTTTTTAGGATGGCCATGCCATTTCTGGCAACTGAGGGATTCAAAGCTGTTTATCTCTAAAGTGAACCCAACTGTTGCACATGTAAACAGCACAGTAGATAAGGCTAAAAACACCACCTGACAAACTTGGCTCTGATTAACCTGATAAGCTTAAAGTCTTAAATGTAAATGCGTGAGCATGTGTGTGCGTTGATGCACTTAACATCACCATCTGTGCATGTTGTGTGAGGAAGAGAGAGAGAGAGAGAGAAGAAACTCCCAATCCCTCTTATCCTCTCAGCTCCTTGCCGTTGTAGCCCTTGCAGGTAGTTACTCGGTCTACAGGTTTCAGGTGTCTTCCTGTCCTTTCCTGTCTTAACCACAAAATTTGGAGGAGAAACATGAAATGATAGCAGAAATATATGAGATGGGCATAAGGAGGTAAGACTGCTTAGGCTGTTGTGGAAGAATTTTTAAAAGACCTCATCTAACCAACATCAGAGATCCTTGACAATGGATTTATATACCTTGGCTTTCTCTCTTTTTTCGGACTAATTTTTTTTTTTCAGAAAAGATCTTTTTTGAGCTTTTGTTAAATCTTGTTTGAATGCAAAAATGGGCTGCTCTCCATCCAAAGGGAAGTTGTTTTCAAAGCCAGAATGCCCAGGTTCTCAAATGGTTCCACTGGCTGACATACCACATGATGGAATCGGTTCTATATCTGTGTTGGAGGACAGCAAATGCTTAAAGTCTGATGAAAAGGAAAATGAACTTCCACTACCCACTGACGAACAACCTATGAAAGAGACTGAATGGTCTGAGATGGCCCCAGACACAATGGCTTCCCAAAATATTGAGGACATTAAAGAAACAGAGGTGAAAGAAATGTCTCAAGAAGTAGTCAACAAGGTTGAACAAAAAGTCAAAATAAAAAAGATAGAGAAAAGAAAGAAAAATAAGGGCCAGAGAAGGTCATCTGAAAAAAAGAAATCCTCATTTCTCCAAGCAAAGGTTGACTTTCCACCACACATGGTGAGGGCTCACCAGGCAGCCTATTCCTTTCTGAATCCTAACATCTCCAAATATGAGACCCTGCTGAGTCTACTGGACCAGGCAGCAAAGACACAGATATCTCTTCAGCCAATGATGTCTGCTTTGGTGTTGCGCTTTGAGGAAATTAACCAGGGTCTAGAGGAAATGGCTGAGGAGGGGGAGCTGATGTTGAAGGAGCATGGGGACTACATGGCCTTGTCTTCAGGAATGATGGGCCCAGCTGTTATGCAGTTTAAACCTAACACTGCAACATCCAGTCCTCCAGATCCACCTCCTGATCTGATACAGCAACTGCTCCAGCATTCAACAGAGAAAATGAGGCTTGTTGGGGACTCTGTCCACACACTGGGTGACACCACTCTTGAGGAAGCAGTAGAATATTTTTCTTCCCTTTCTAAGCTGCTAGTTAAGAAGCTGCAGGCCAAGCAGGCAGCAGAACAAAGGTTGGCTCAAGTGCTAGCACGTGTAGAGGAAGCTGCCATGAGGAAATCTAACCCTGAGGATTTAGCACTGCACAGTGAGGACAGTGGTATTGGGGGAGAAAATGAGAGTCTAACAGGGTCTGAAAGGCACCGCCACAGAGGAAGTGCTGGATCTGGAAGTTGCGGGTCTGGAATCAACATTCGTGGGACATTTGATACCATGCCAAATAATATATCAAACCTGGTTGGCCATAATGAGGATGATGAAGAGGATGAGGAGGAAGATGAGGATGATGATGAAGAGGATGAGGATGATGACAGCGAGAGGCCTGAAAGGAAGAGGTCAAATTCTTCCCCACCAGATCCCAGTCATCCTTTCCTCTGTAGATTAAGTGAAAATTACGTGAAGAATTTGCACCCTGCAGTCAAACGACCACTTACTGCTGTCACTGCAACAAAACCAGGCCACTCTACAACCACCAGATGTGTAAACATTATGATGGACCTACAAAACAGCCAGAGAGACTTGGATCAGCGAATAAAAAAGATGGCTGACTTCCGCGGGTACAAAGAGTTAGCAGGGCCTCATTATAGCATGTACAGAGCTGGACTAAGACGGCATTCATTGAGTGGATCCGCAGGCTCACAAAAAGACCCATTTGAAGGAGATCAATTACCCTGTTCCTTGCCAGTTATAGCAACCCAACTACACAAGCGCCACTCGGTCAGGAGGCTAATAAATACCTTCAGCCAAGGGGTTGATGGTAGACCAGGGCAGAGTCTTGCTAATATCCCACCTCATCTAAGAAGGCCCAGGAAGGGTGGAATTCTTCTGCAATCTGACACAATAAATAGCAATGAAAAGGGTTTAGTTATCAATGGCAACAATAACAACAACAGCTGGCCTGACAGCAGGGATGACCTAGATGTAGACAACCTACCACCTCCACCCCTAGAGGTTTTGATGGACAATTCCTTTCAAAGTACTGAAAGCATACCAGGAAATGAAGAAAGGTCACAGAAAGATTCAGTTCAAAGTCTTCCGATGATAAATCAAAACACTGGGCTTTCCCGGCGCCTAAAAGCATCTGTACAGAATGTTGAAGTTCTGCCAAACCGTGCAAGTGTGAAGCCAAGGTTGATTAGTATCTTGCCTGACCATCCTGTCATACAAGATTCTGGTATGGGGGCACAAGATGCAGAACAGCAACCAGATACTAATCTGGATCAAGAAACAGAGAAGGCTAACTGTCTCTACCAACAGGCACATAAGATCATTCACCTACGTAATGCAGTGGTATCTTCTGATGACAGGAATATTGCAGAAACAAGCAGCAGAGGACTCTCTACCCTTCAAGCCAGACTGGGTCAGAGATGTGAAAACAATGAATTTTTTGAGGGTGAAATGTCAACTTGCAGCTTGCCTGTGACAGCACCACCTGTCTCTAGAGTTCGCCTTCCGCCATCTTGTCCCTCTGTTTGCCACAGATTTCCAAGTCCTCCCGTGGTCAGACCTCAGAACAGCACCAGGTCCTCATCTCGCCCAGGTTCCCCAAGAACAGTGATTCGTGCTACTGATAACAACAATGAAGAGATCATTCCATCTGTGTCTTTTAGCAATGCCCGTTCAGTTTTTTGTGTAAATGAGCTGCAAAACTCTCAGATCTGCATTTCCTCTGGAAGTTCTGTACTTCCCCGACCATGGGGAGAGGTCTCCCGAGGCAGGCTACAAATGAGAAGGATAGACAATTCTATCCGTCGCACCCAATCAGAACAAAGGCCAAGTTTAACTTCCAATTCAGATATCTCCAAAGATGGAAGCACTGTGTCTTGTAAGGAAGGCCAGGGGGAGTGAACCTGTTGCCACAAAATATAGGTAAGTCATAAAACAAAGTCATGGACACATCAATGAAACTCGATAAGTCTTGATGGATTTTTGAGACAGCCATGTGGTACTACAAGGCTTATCTGATGAACATTTTTTTACAATGGTCTGTTCCTCTGTGAAACATTGACACAATTTGAAATATTGGTAAATGGAAACGAAGGAAGGGTTGAATCCTTATAATTAGGGTTTTATTATTAGTGTAAGTAAAGCACCCAATGGGGTTGCTTTGAACTTTCATGACTGCTTACACTAAATCCGCACAGATGGCCTTTGCGCCAATCAGCCTCCTGCTTTACCGTTTAATTGAAGAGCATCAGTACATCTGACCAACTGCAATCCCAGCAGTCACAGCCACCCAAGTGCCAATCTGTCAGAGGGCTCATAAACACCTTTTGTGTAGTGTTCAACGGCGGAGAAAATCAGACAAATCAATCAAAAAAATAAGGACAATGACAACAGACAAATAATTGCAATGTAAGTTCCAACTTGTATTATGTAACAAGCTAATTAATGATCCCTATTCAATAAAAGCTGGTTTTGTAAAACTTGACAAAAAAATTTCTATGTTACAAAAAGACAAAATAAATAGCTATTGAAAGAAGAATAGAGTTAAATGGGGGCTGTCACTCAAATGACTTACAAATGAGAGAGTAAATAAGAAAAGTTAGGGTAGGGTTGGCTGGAGAGTGGATCAAATAAACCTCCAGAAACACCTTGCCAGCAGCTCACCCAACCAATACATGGGGTTGCAGAATTGAGGGGAACCACAAAACCATTTTAAGATGGGATAGTTGTTGGGCTTCATAAGCCACTTTTTCAAGCAGGCTGTTACCCCTTCCTTAAAACCCAGAGACCTCATACCTTAAAACCAAATTTCTTGAGTATCTGGATGTCAATTAACATGTATTACAATTTTATCAATTCTTTTACAATTTAATTATTTGCATTTTTGCTCTAAGAATGTGTAACACTTTAAAAACACATTTTCCTAGTTCAAGCCCTTTTTCTTTTGAATTGAAGCATATGGTTTTTGTTATTGTTGTGTCTTTCTAACTGACAAGTTAATAATAAGGGTTTAGTCAGTCCACTTTTATCACATAGTGTTGGGACACCTGCAGTAAAAGCTTTTTCAAACAGTTTAACTCTAATTCAAACTTACAGCCACAGTGCCCAAAAGTACATTACTAGTTCACCCCCTGCCACTGGAGAAACCACCTGGCCTAATCCAGATTGGATTAGCCCTCCTACCCTACCGTTCCATCCCCACAGTAAGATAAACTCCTCTGCCTGGCCTGCATTATCCACTCATGCACTAAAACTCTTTCACCCTCCTCTCTTGTTCTCCAATAGGCCAGACAGTCTTTTGATGACAGGAGACGTCATCCAGTTGGATCCAAGTGCCACTGTGACAACAGCCTAGAGCCTAGCTGTGATTGGCCAGGGGTTTAAAGTGAAAATATAAAGTGGGAACGGAATGGAGAAAGAGATTATGGATTAACAGGATTCTGAGGTTTATCCCCTTTCTCATTTCTTTCCTCATTAGAGAAGTTTGTTCCAAGAATGGATTTCAGATATTTTTTTTTATATTAACTGAACTGCTGACATGATTCTCTTTCTGACTTCTGATAATATTGTCAGAATTTGTCTTTATTAGTATTTAGAATTGGACATGCTACATTTACATTAAATATTGAACCTGTGATCTATCCTGACTTTGTCAAAAGTAAAAGTTACATGTTAAAATTTTGTTCTAGCAGCTAATGGCACCCCCGAATCCCAAAATGTCTCCTTCAGCTCAGCACTGAACTTCAATGCTGGGTGAACAAATAAGGTAGCGTTTACCTAGTTCATGGCTGGACCATGTTTGGATATTTGTCCTGGATATTTAAGGTTAGTTTGCAAAGTCTTTAGTGGTCCCATTATATATTTTTTTAAAGTGCAATGAAGCAGCAGATCAAATGATATGATTGTATTACATATGTATTATAGTTTTGTATTGTATTACAGTCAAAACATTTCTTAAATAAAATTGTCCTCTTAAGCTAAAGAATGATTTAAAAGAGAAGTTATTTTATGTCATTTTTTTAAGTATTCCAAAAAATAATCTTGGAATCCCCTCTCTCTGTCTTTCTTGTTTTTAATCTGAGGATGTCTTGTTCCTCTTGACTCTCTTTGAACTGGAACTTTTGTCAGAATGATATTTATTTAGAGTACTTGAATTGCTCACCCCTGCTTTGTTGCAATCTTAAAAAAAAGGAAAATGGAATTTGTGGTTTCCTCTGGCTGCTGCACAAAATTTATATAGCATGCCTGTAATTTAAATAACAATCGGATGTACTTAAGTTTTTTTGTATGTGTTCTATTCTGTGTTTGCACAGTTTGTATTTTGTACTAGCTATATATTCATGTTATTCATGTTTTCTACCTTTGCTGTGTCAAAATAAATACAAAATGTCCAAAGCCTGTCTTTTTATGTGTTTCATTTGAAATGTTTAAGTTTATGGAATATTCAAGCACTAATGTCCCTGCTAAGTGTGTCATAAACACAGCATGGCATGTTGTACTCCACATGTAATTCAAACAGGTTGAAAACTCTATTTTTTTAGTTGTCTATCGTAGTTTTCTTTCATAAAAAGATGGGAGACTTTCAACAGACTGATTATAATAAGCAGCCTGAGATATCCTGACCTTTGGTTCCTGGGTCAAGATTCCAAAAATATTTGGCCATAATTTTCCAATACTGGCGCCAGAGTATATATTTTTTTACTTTTTTAAAATTTTTTTTTTTTTTTTATATATTTTTTACTTTTTTTAACTGCACACTTCTCAATTCTCAAAGTTCTCAATCCTCAGTAAAACAAGTCCCCAGTTCCTGTTAAAAGTCTAATTTCTCATTCTCATCACCAGTGTTATTTACTCAAATCTATCAAAGCTCCTCAAGGTCCATACAATGTTTGACTTAAACTTAACATGGTTTTTGGACTTACTTTTTGGTTGTTGGAGTGCTTCTGTGAAGGTACAAAACACAGGCATGTCTTTATTTGTCTGTGTTGGGGCATGCCTATTAAAATTATTCAATAGCAATTCTAATTAGTAATCAAGATCTTCACAGGATACCTTAATAACATCACTCTAGAACACAGGTTGGTTCTATATTTAATGTAACTGCTATCCCACACATGTGACCCTGCTCTCCTGTAAATCAATAACCCAAATAAATCACTTCAAGAAAGGTCCATTAATGAAAGGAGACTAATTTCTTCATTGTTCCATTTACAAAATATTCAGTGGGAAGTATTAGTGTCATTAGGGTAGAATATTAAATTACAATCACAAACCATAAAGTATATAACCATCTAGAATAGATGGTTATATACTTTATGGCCTGCCCACGGGGACATCGTCATGGAGATCCCTCAGATCTGGGGGACTGGGGGGCTCTGCAGTGAGTGTGGGGTCTGCCCTGGTCCATCAGGGCCCAGGAGGGGGGTCTCTGTGGCGGCACTACCTGTGGCTGCGGATCATGGTGCCTCCCAGTGTGGATGGCCACCCATAAGTGGTTTTTCCTCACCTGGATCCTCAGTGCCGTGCCATGCCACCAGTCTACTGTATGTGTGAGTGTGGACGTGTGTACAGGTGCGTGTGAGTGTGCGTGTGGGCGTGTCTCTGTGTGCGTGTGTGTGGGGTGCCGGGTCCTTATGTGGGGGTGGGAGGGATGGGCTTTTTATTTTCTATTATTGTATGTTTTATCA
>JAQNCA010000012.1:458892-490472 GCA_029783725.1 Acanthurus tractus
CAGCCCTAACTATAAGCTTTATCAAAAAGGAAGGTTTTAAGCCTACTCTTGAATGTGGGGAGGGTGTCTGCCTCCCATGTATTATCAATCAATACATGACATGGACATGTTTTTTTACCAAAGGTATGTAACAAAGGAGGGTCCAGCAGACAAAGTTTTGGAACCACTGAGCTAGAAGATGGTTTGGACCAAATCACACAAACAAATTTAGAATATATTGTAATATGTTTCATAGAGAGTTATTCATGATATTTTCCCTTATTTTTTTAGTGTTCTTTCTAGTGTTGAATGTATGAAACAAGCATGTCATACTGAAGGAATGAGTGTTTCTGTCAAACTGGCTCTCAGTCGTTTTTATTGTGTAGAAAATGTAGGACAAGGTAAGACAGAAAAAGAGGAAGAAAACAAAGATGAGACAGGAGGAAAGATAAAAACTGAGCCATGATCTCTGTGATCGGACGTGCAGTCATGCACATCAGGCTCTGTCATTTTTGTGGATGAACATGTTCACAGCACTGTTGCAGCAAGCAATCTGATCATAAGGAAATATTAGCTGACTTTAAAAGGTAGTGGATGATTAGGAATGACCTGTACAAAGATGAGACTTCTGATAACAATATGTGAATTTTTTCACATCACATCACAGTGTGTGCAAAGGTATGCTAGTCTAGCTGTACTTTCCCTTTATTGTCAAGCAGCACAACACATTTATTGAAAAGGTGTTTGGCAGAGTAGATTAGAGCTCGAATCATTATGCCTTGTACCTACAACCAGTCACAATAGTTACTATGAAATGTATATTTCAGTCTTCAAAAGACTTCAAAATGACTAAACAGAGAGCATGTAGCATACGTTTATGCTGAAAAGTCATATTGTTGGTGCTGAAGCTTGAAAATACAACAGAGTTATACATTACAAGAGTATTTGGGGCTATATTTTTTGTATTTTAGGGCATTACAGTGGAAACTAAACTATCATAGATGGAAAATGACCAGCAGCAACAATTTGAGAAGCATCAAGAAAATTACTCAATATGTCATAAAATTAGAAACTTTACCCAACAAGCACCTGCATATGAGAGATTTGTTGTGGTGTCGGTTCAAGCACAATAAAAGAAAAAGTACAAACTGATGAAAACATAGATATGGTTGCTTGAACATTTGTGTGAACAAAAAATTAATGACTTCTGATCTGCTGTAATTACAGGCTGCAGTTCAATCACAATTGCAGTATCTGTTTTTCTCTGTGCTGACACAGAAATAGCAAATGATCATTTTTAAGATTGGTAATATAATTTTAACCAGCTCTTTGGTTTTGGTATCTGTAAGATTGTTGATCTCCTCCCAAAATGAACTCATATTGTTTTTCGAAATCCATCCAACCATGGTGGTGTCATACTTTTCAATGGAGTCCTCTCAATGTTTGCTCAAGCTCTTTGCTTAGAGAATGGCTGTATTACTACACACATAGAACGTTTCAGAGTGGTCGAAAGCAAACAGTCTATTCCATCAATCCCCAGTGGGTCCAGAGGGCAGACAGAAATAGATTGCCTGGTCAAAGAGAGGAGGCAACTGAAGAAGCAATCCAGAGAGATCCAGTGAGATAGAGATCCAGAACAGGCCAGCTACACTGAGGAGAGCCAAAAAACTACTGAGAAAGCGCAGAAGAAAAGAGCAAACAAGATCTCGCTTCTACAAAGATCCCTTTAAATTTGTGAAGAGCCTCTTTACAAAGTACAAGAGCCAGCAATCAGGCACAGGGACAGGCCAGGTCCAGGAGTGTAGAGGTGGCCTTGGCCTTGGGGCCAGCACACCAGCCTGGAGCAAGGCCACTCCATCCCAGAGACAGAGACTGGTGGTCCAGGAGTTATGTCGGGAAGAGGAAGTGGGAAGGTGCACACTAGCTGTGGCACAGGCAAAACAAGGGCAGTGGATGACTTTGGAAGGAGTAGAGAAGAGAAAGATGTCCTGGCAAGAGCTTTGGGAGATGAAGGCATTCAGGACGAGCTTCACCATCAGGGCTGTCTATGAAGTCCTGCCCTCTCCTGCAAACCTAAGCCAGTGGTATAGCAGAGACCCCACATGCCCTCTCTGCCCAAGTCTGTCAACAAGGCACAATAAAGACAAACAGACACAAACATGGCAAATCTCTATACTAAATTTGATGATTAACGGAAAAAGGTGGTCAAATTAAAGAAAGTTGTGAAATTCATCATTAATAAAAAAAAACAGGTCTTTAAAAATGACCAGTTACGACCAGTTACTATAGATATTGACAGAAATAAAGCATTTAAGTTTTTTTGCCAATGATGTTTTCTTAATAGTTAAATATATGATATTTAGGAAAGCGTTTTCTCAATTCCCGTTTTTACTGGGTTCCCTATGGCATAGTTGTTAATTGTTATCTGCATGGATTGGGAGAGTTTGTGTGAATGGGGAGAATGTTTGAAGATGTGGTTGTTATTGTCTAAAGCACTTTGTGTTCCATTGTGTTTGTATAATAAAATACAAAACAAATTAAGTCTGACTGATTTAATTATAGATTATGGAATTGGTGTTTGTAAAGGAAGAATGAGTGAAAAAATGTGCATCTTCGTCTACACAACAAACTACGAATTTTATGGTTGCTGACATGCTTTTATAATCCCAATCTTCAATTATTTGATGTGAATTAGTGATGAATTTTATCCCTTTGTCTATTTACATTAGAACCAACATCTTCCTGCTAAAGAATTTTTCATTAATTAATTCATTTACCAACTTTGGTCTGGAGCTGATTAAGAACTTCACTAATGCAAAATAGTTGGTTAAATTAACTCTCCCTCTTTTTACAAAGCCCTACTCACTGAATGACTGGTGGTGGACAAATGTATTAATATGCAAACATTTGTTCAGAGGCAATTGAATTGAATTGAATTGAATTTCTACTTATATATAATTGTGGGAGGGGAAAGGATTAAGATTTTTCCAACAGACTTGGTTGTGGCTGTATAAATCAGACAAAAATAATGGATAATAAAATAAAAATTAATTAGAATATAGATGCAAACAGTTTTAATCTCAAATCTACATAAACTTGTATGTTGCTCACCTCTGCTAGGTTGACCCATACTTTCTATGCAATATGTAATTTTTTTCTGCACTGAAACACGAACTGATATCTAAATTGACTAATTGATTAAGGGATATATATATTATTATATTATATATACTTATATATAAACAAGAGTTTACACAAGTGTCCTCAAGACAAGTGATCAAGATTAGGTAAGCAGGATCATTCAGTTACTACTGGGCTTTAGTGATGTATAATGCGTATGCAATTTTTGATTGATACACTTCAGTTGGCAAACCTGGGGTAGTCAAGGCTCTTCACATTCAAGTAATACAATCAAAGGCCCTCTCTCTGTTCATTTTTGAGATTGCTTTGTATTCCTCTACCTCCAACAAGTGGCTGAATCACCTTATCTACTTGTAATTGAATTAGAAGACTTGGTTTCAATACACTTGCTGTGTCACATGCTGATACACAGCACACAAGCAACATGAAGTAAACTGTGAGTAAAGGGTCTGTATTTACAATTCCTTACAGGAATATCTCAGGCTTTTGTGATGAGGTTGTATTAGGTATTTTTCAATTGTCAGTGTATTACCTACAACACAAAGTTGGCACGCCCCTAGTTTCCTGTAGGAAAGGTAACGCACCAGAAAATTCATCAAGTGTACACTTAAACTAATGTAATTTTTTCAGATGGACATTTTGTAGATGGCTAATATGTGTTTTCCTGTTGTCCCCATCCACATCCATTGCTAAGCTATCTTCACCGGCACTCCTGCTGCTGTTCCAAATTGCTTCACTAGATGCCAGATACTGGACCCCAAATACCTGTATATTCACTGAAGCCTGTACAAGCTCAAACACTGACCCCCTAATGCTACCTAAGGATGATGCACAAAAGACCTTGTGATACAGGGTTGCCATTCTAAGACTTAATAAGTTCTTTGTGTCATAAATGACCTGCATTTGTGTCCACATTTGGAATATTAAGTCATCATTGTTAAATATATATATATGTGTGTATATATATACATATACATATATAATTATTATAGATTACTTTATCATAAATTTGGGGTTTATGTTACCTCTTTGCATTGAGCCACTCTATTTTCATACCTTTATTATTTCTTGTGGCGCGAGAAGAACATTTCAAAAATGAAACAAATTTACACACTTGGCAACATAAAAATTTATGGCAAATTTATTTGGAAATAATAATTAAGAGCCAAACCATTAGACTAATCAAAAGATGAGCAACATCATCATTAAACTTAATATGAAAAAAGCACTGGATATTTCCCTTTGATTTGATGCAACATTCCTGCTCTGGAACCTATTGTTTCATTAACGTATTCCGGTATTGTGTAAAGGCAGCAGCCACCCTGGACAGTGTGTGTGAAGCACCAAAGGTGGACTTTGACGGTCTCTAATATCCAATTTGCTTGTCATGTTGTTTCAGGCTGGCCTTTGAACCTTGAGAGAGCACAGTTTTCCTGGAGTAATTCAGGAATGGATGTGGAAAGCTACCCTTGGGGGAATACCTCAGGACCCAACATCACAAACTGCTCTGGCCCACCTGACAGCAGCCTGCAGGTGGTTCAGTTCACAGACCAGATGGTAGTTGTGGTGGTTGTTCTGGGCCTCCTCACCCTGCTCACTGCTCTCATTAACGGCGCCGTCATCCTTGCAATCTGCACCACCAAAAAGCTCCACCTACCTGCCAACTACCTCATCTGCTCTCTGGCTGTAACCGACTTCCTGGTGGCACTCCTTGTGATGCCCATCAGCATCCTCTACATCACCATGGAAACATGGTCCCTGGGTCAGATGGTATGTGAGATGTGGTTGAGCATGGATATGACCTGCTGCACCTGCTCCATCCTGCATCTATGCATCATTGCCCTGGACCGGTACTGGGCCATCACCAAAGCTATTGAGTATGCTCGTAAGAGGTCAGCCCGCCGTGCTGCCATTATGGTGGGAATTGTCTGGGTCATCTCAGTTCTTATATCCATACCGCCCTTATTCTGGAGGCAGAAGCCAAGCAATAGAAACCACCAACGGTGCATCATAGAGCATGACCACCTGGGATACACTATTTATTCTACCCTGGGGGCATTTTATATTCCCATGATCATCATTCTTATCTTATACTACAGGATTTACAGTGCTGCTAAAACTCTTTACCAGAAGCGTGGCTCTTCTCGACACCTCAGCAACCGCAGTATGGGCAGTCAGAACTCTGTAGACCATTGTCGTGTCTCCCACACATTTTGCATGTCAGACTTGTCTAACTCAGATCCTATACTGGCTACTGACAAACTTAATGCCACCACCCGCACCCCATCCTTTGATACAGAAATAGACGGGCAGGAAGAGAAGAACCAAATATGTACTTCACGTGAGAGGAAAGCAGCAAGAATTCTCGGTCTCATCCTTGGGGCCTTCATTATCTGCTGGCTGCCTTTCTTTTTAAAGGAACTCCTTATGGGTCTTCAATTGTTACAGCCTTCTCAGCTTCTCTCAGACTTCCTGACTTGGCTGGGTTATACCAACTCTCTAATCAACCCCCTGCTGTACACCAGCTTCAATGATGATTTCAAGCTGGCATTTAAAAAGCTACTGAAGAAAAAAGAGCATGCCTAGGTCTGAGGATGAAAGCAAAGACAAGAGAGAAAGAAAGAAAAGTGTGTGCCTTTGATTTACTTGCCGTCAGTCTACTTGGATAGGGTTAGGGTTAACAACATTTTGTCTTGTTTCTCTATAACTACCGTTTGTTCACTGCACAGTTTTCATTTAAACATTGTCATTTGTACCCTTTCTTACGCTGCCCCCGAGCACTTAATTACTGCAGTGCAAACTTCTTAACCTACCTGACAACATAATTTTTCTAATTTATGCAAATACTGTCTGGCACTTTTCTCAATCAGTTCAAATCCTGTTTGCAAGACAGGGACTTCATCTTGTCTTTTGGGACTGATGAATTACACATGGAGCTTTTCAAGGGTCCATAGGGACCACACACAACTCTGTGTAACAGTGTCACCACATGACTTCAGTCCCTTTCACTTGCCAATTAGGTGCACTGAATAAACCAATAGTGGAAGTACCAGAATTTTCCACAACTCAACACAATAAAAACTGAGACTTGTTTTTGGCCTCAAGAAGAAAGATAAAAAGTTAGGGCTGACTTTAAAACTGTTCTAATCAAATTATTTTAATCAAGTCAAAAAACTTGGTGTCTCATGGACCTAAATTTCAACAGCCACAAAAAGACATTAAAAAAATCACAGTGAAGAAGCTTTGAAGTTTCTATGCTCCCTACCCATGGATGTATTGTAAGACCTTCTCATAATACATCCATGTCCCCTTCCTTGGAGCTTCCTAAATGCCTGAGGTCTTCAAGAACTGTCAGCTTATTTATATCCCGGCTTCAGCATTACTGTTTGATGTGGTATTCTTATCTTAGATACATAAGTTCCTTTAAATCCATAGTTACTGAAGGATTTTTTTAATTTGCTGCGTTTTTTGTTTTTTACGTGCAATATCTTTCTGCCATATTTATTTAATTTTTTCTGTCTTTAAATTCAGTTTAAATGTTTTTCTAATATTAGATTTTTAGTGTATTTTCATGCCCCATAAAGCACTTTGGATTTCTTTGTGTCTTAATGATGCAATGTGAATAACTTGCCTTGCCCTTTGGATACAGCAAGCAAATATAGAAACACTCTAAATACGAGAAATACTCAAATCAACATTTTGACTTGATGATGGCACAAGAGAAACAAATATCACAAAACTGATTGCAATCCATCTCAAGCGGAGCCCGAATGTGGGTAACAAGATGTCAACTGGTCCATAAGCTGTCAGGCAGCAGTACTGTAAACATCAGTTTACATAGCCCTTATGCCTTGAAAGTGGCATGTACATATTATAGTATGTCATGCATCAAAACATAAAGATACTTCAGCTATCTCTCATAATTTTAGTAGGCCTATGCAACACAGCTGACAAAGTTTTAACTACAGCTGGTCTTTCCAATGTGGAAAATTGAAGATACCCATATTTAATTGACAATTCATGATGAAATGTCACAGTATTATTGTTATCATAAGGTAGAGGTAAACATGGCTCCAAATAACTGCTATTATTGAAAAAGGAAGACAGTCCAGGCACTAAAAACATTAAATGTCAGTGATGATGAAGAAGGTAATACATAAAAAAGCCTTTATTATAGTAGCTAAATTCTTACAAAAACGTCCACATGTTGCAACCACCATAGGTCTTCATCAGGGCTTTCAACAAACAGGCAAAGTGTTCTCACACCTACATGACAGCACCATGCTGTGTGAAGTAATCACATCATTAAGAACAAGCAACAGGTGAACATCATGTGGTCTCACTATGACTAAAAAGACACATGCAGCGTGAATGCTTAAAAATATCCAGGTCTCAATGAGCACGTTGATTTTGCATGTTTTTTGCGAATGTTTACTTATCTTTTCTTTCTCAGGGTATATTTTTCATCATGTCTACGTGGTCTAGATATCGCCATGCTCACAGTAGTTGATACAAACTGGCTACAGCAACCGCATTGATTGCCTGGCAGCTGTTGTGTCGTGACTATGCGTCTGCGCATCCGCCATATTAGGGAGGTCAAGACTTTGAGTAAACAGGGAAGCTGCGATTTTTAAATTACTGTAAAATTTACAAGTCTCAGCTTAAGTTGTTTTTATTCGTGATCTACTCAAAGTAGAAAACGTCTTTTCAATCATTTGGAAAGGGCTATAGTAAGAGCCATCAGCTGAAGTGCGCTCAGTGTATATCAACTAATCACTGTATTATCTGAGTCAGTATGGAACGTGGTGGAAAATAATTGATTTTGTAAAGATTTTTTGATATCCCGTTCGTCTAGCAGGGATTCGTCTTTTTTATCCATTGTTTAACATTACTGGAGACGTTCCTAGAGAATGTAGCATCATTTAAGAACATGAAAATGTGCAAAAAGTTTTTGTGAAAAAGCTTTTTCGTTCTTGAAAAAAGTTCAGAAAAATTGATGATGTAACTAGATTTTATAATTATAATATTTCAAAATGAATTAAATATGTTCTGACCAAGAAAATATGAGGACCAGGACAAAGATAATTTCCTCGGTAAGTAAAAAAAGTAGGCGAAGTCTCCACAAGTAACCTATCAACCAAAGAAATTAAGCCTAATAACTGTAAATTTGAGTTCGTACAATTCATTTTGACAACTGATTATTTCTCATAGTCAGTTGTGAAAAAAATCAGTTCATGAAAGCCTTTGATAAGATCCCCTTTTGGCCTTACCATCGAGACTCTCGGAAACTGGAGACAAACCTTTTTTCTAAACTACGCGGACCCTAAACTCTTGCCTACGAGAACAACTCATTGGATTCGGTTAAGAACTGTAAACGTTGATTTATATCGACATGTTTAAAAAATGCAGCTCTCTCTTCAACTGTATGTTACCAGGACTGCCTTGACCTGCCCAGTATGGCAGCGACATTGACGTACGATCCAGCGGCCAATGCGGTATCTACGTTTCTATATCTATGGTAGTTGTACGCGCTTGAGTTGGGTGTGAAGATGGCGGACGAGGAGGCCGAACAGGATCTAAATCGTCCTGAGAATGGTGTCAGTGAAACGATAGGAGAACTCCGACAACGGCTGCAACAGCTGCAAGAAGTTGTAGCTGGAGACAGCGGTGACTCTCTAGCCCAGTCCTCTTTGGAGTATTGTCAAGAGTTTTGTAGGGTAAGTTATTTACCCTCACATATTTAGCTTACAAGCTAGCCAGTTAGCATTAATGATAACTGTGTTCCGTCTTGGCTCCTGGAAAATCCGGGGAAATGTGAATTTTAAAGCTGATCTAAAATCATGATTAAAAGGACAGTGTTCTTGTAATAAGTGTTTTGCCCAGTTAATAAATTAAGTTCAAGTTACCATGATAATCAGTGAAATGGAGCGTACGAATGGAACTCCAACGGACTTGCTATAGCTTATTTAAGGTAATGTTAAACGTTAACGTTAGCACTTTGCAAGCGCTAGCTGTGTCTCTGCAGGAGGTAACGTTAGTCAGCTGTAATGATATTGCGTTGAAGATCATTTAAAAGTATATCTAGAATGAAACCAGTCGTGGACTTACTTATGCATTATAATACCTCTCTATTTCTATGTTCGATTGAGGATGGGCACATATCCAGTTACTCGGTTGAAGCCTAAACACTTCAACCAGTTAGCATAGCGTCAGTTGTTAGCCTTAAATGTTGTGTCAACGTGTGTGTATGTTAAAATAATTGTATTGACTGGTAGCCTTTAGACTACGTTAACGTAGCCTTTAGGGCCGGATGACAAGTTATATTGCTCTCAATTTGTTAGGTGATAACGTTATGTTCTAAGTAGCAACGTTGCCCCAATTTCTACTGTCGACATGAACGAACCACATTACGTGAAATGTTGCGATTTAATGCTTTTACTGAGAGACATGGCAGCAGAAAGGCAAGGTTTGTGAGTTTTCCCCCTGTCGCGTGTGTACGTGCCGAATCGAGCATACATATCTCGGACGGTTGCATACGAAAATCAATACAACTGAAATTACAGACTGTCTACCGTGATTCCTTACATCCCTTATTAGTAAACCATCTGCACGATTCAGTGGCAAGAGAAATGTTGAAAGCATAAGGAAGTATGGGGAGGGCGAATTGGCAACAATCATATCACTGCTGTTGAAGTATTCCTCTCGGTAAACGGATTTGGTGAAGCTTTATGTCTCCACTGTTACGAGAAACAATACAAAGTGATGGACAATGTTGTGGCAGAAAAATATTTCAATTTACAAAACGCAAGTGTTGTTCGAGTAGCATTATCTGGAGGCTTTAAGCTGGGTGACAGTATGTGTTGGCAAAGGACAAAAAAGAAAACTAAAGCTATAGAAGTCCTTTACTTACCCAGACACAATGACCACGCTTTCACCAGACTTCTACCAGACCTCAAGTGTAATTTCTAATTAAGTACATCATTTCCACTTTGCTCCATTAGGGCCAAGAAACACTGGCTGTCCTAGCAGTTCACCTTTGTTGTAGAATGTCTTGCTGCTCATTTCTGTCAACATTTTAGCAGATAAGACATGTACAGAGAGACAACATAGCTTGAATAAGACATGCAGCTGCTGTGGTCTCGTGTTTAGATTCTTGGTCTTTTCATTTCTTTGCATGATGCTTTTGGTTCCCAGGAAAGAAATACATGAAATGCAGTCTGTTGACAGTCATAGGGACATCATACCAGCAACATGACGCCTCTCACTTCAGTATCAATGTCAGTATCTTAAAAGTATGTCACAAAAATGGAAAAAAATAAAGCATCTGGTGAAGGGTTGTGTTTTTCTGGTGTGCCTGCTCTCCTTTGCACTCTCTGTAGAATTATAAAAAATCAACAATCATCATCATTATGATTAATATTCATTATTATTAGTGATGGGACTCAATTAAAAAATAATCTAATTAATTAGAGGCTTTGCAATTAATTACTCTTATCTAATCGCATATATATAAATATTTCATTCATCATTTTGTTATTTTGTTGTCTGTGCTAGCTGCAGCATGTTTGGCATTGAGGTGGTAGCAAAGACTGGAAGAGCCCCGGTGATAGGCAAATTCCTTCTCACACAATTTGTTCACACATCCAGATTTCCACCTGGTAGATTTTTTCGGCACAATAAACCCAGCAACGACTACTCACCCTTTTTTTATTACTATCCATATACAAGCAGCAAATGGTCGGAGCCGGAGTCAAACTGGCGTGGAGGACAAAGCTTTCACACGAGGACGTCTGCCCTACCGACTGAACTATGCCGGGAACTCGTGCAACTGTTCAGCGCTGTATGGATTGTAAAAATAAACTGTGATTAAATGCGTTATTTTTTCTGAAATTAATTAATTGTAATTAACGCGAAAAAGTCCCAGCCCTAATTATTGTAAAAGCATTGTAAAAGAAAAGTCTGTTCAGAAAGAAGTAGTTGGCAGTCGCAGCACCACAGCTGCACTTTTGTGTGTGTGGACATCACAGGTGTGCAAGCTGCAGCCATCAGCGAGGTTCATGTGCGCACACTGTTCACACTGTCAGTGTGTCCCAGGGTGTCAGGGAAGTACTGCAGTTCAAGTACTAGCTCACAGTATGTTTTGCATTCTTATTTCTTTCTCCCTCTCCAAACTATTCATACTCTTTTTAACTTTAATCATAAAGGGAAAAGAGTAGGATCACACAGATAAATAAAAAAAGGACAGTGAAAATGTCCAAACAACACAGAATTTATTAACAAACGTTTATTACATGGATAAGTCGTCTTTGTGTGTTATTGTGCATGAACAAAGTGAATAGTCCTTAACCATAACTGCACACTGTCCCATCCCTTCTTATGACAAAGGATAACTTTGTGTGCTGAAAGTCTGGCAGGTTAGATAGTTAGCCAGTGGTTCAAAAAATGGGATGATTTAACAATAAATTATAGTCAGCGCTTGTTAGTTGTCAGTGTCTCTTTTTCACTTAAAAATAAAAAGTAATAGACCCATTTTTTAGTGATGCAGGTATAAAGTTAACCTTTACCATAATGGAAGCCCCTGTGGAGCTAATTGCTGAGTGTCCATGAGCCACATATTTTTTGCATTATAGCTACAGGTTTAATTGCTTTATAGTGAATTTGAATGTCCACCAAATGGCAGTATAACTTTGGTTAAAAATGCTGTGCAACTGTACAGTGAAAAAGTAACCACAACCTCAGTCATTTTGCTTGCTTTCTGTCAGAAACATGCTACTACAGAATTTCTAAACATCTTCACCTCAGCTTGAGTTTCCAATGTGTTTTCAGTTACCCAAAACATCATTTGTTTGTGAATGAAAAGACGTAACACAGAGGAGGAAGCTTTATCTTGAAAAATACCACTGTTTGTGTAGAGGAAGCTTAAATCTGTCATTGGAACACTTCAGTTTCAAAGTGAAAGTATTGTTTCATGATTTTTTGTTTATTTTATTACTTATAAAGTGGCCTTTGTTCTGTGTGTTATTACCCCTCATTACTGTTGGTTATAATTACATTTTGTTCAGCTGAAAACCCATGGACACAGCAACACAAGTGAAGTAACTGAGGGAGTTCGAATGGCCATATGTAAACACAGCATGGTCAGCCAGGACGTAGCTCTGTCAGACCTGACCCAACCTTCTGCTTTTATTATTTTACTGTTGTTAAAAGTTGTCAGTATACAGGGTTTGGAACTTTTCGTTTATTAAGTGAGTTACTGTGGCCTTCCTTAGACACTGCTGGAGTATGCTGGCCGTTGGAGGATAGAAGAAGAGCCTTTGCCACTTGTGGAAGTGTATATAGTAGCTCTGCTCAGTTATGCCCAGGCCTCTCCATACCTCTCCCTTCAGTGTGAAAATGTTCCTCTTGTGGTTGAGAGGCTCTCACTGTAAGTACCATTAAAATTCTTATTATGAGCTTGATCCTATATTAAATTTCATTATAAAGAATGAAACGGTGTCATAAAAACACAAGCATTCTTTTTTCTGTCAAAGTTTTGGCACGTAGTTTACATTGCAGGCGAAGATCAGAGTCATCTTTTTGTTGGTTCCCTGTTCGTTCTGCAGGAGTTTTGTGGAGCTTCTGCTCTCACTGAAGGAAGAAGTTCCAGATGGCTTATGGAAAGAATTCAAGTCATGTGTGCAGGTAAGGAACACAACTCACATTTTTTAGAGAAGTAATGTAAATTTAATTCAACAATGCAAAAAAATCTAATTCAAGTTTTGCAACCCATGATCAAACACCTTCACACCTAAGCCTCCTTTGATTTTAACATATGAAAGTGATTGCCATTGATAGTCCAAATACAACTCCAAACTTATTCTGCTTTGTCAGACACTGGGTTCGCAATCTGAAGTATAACTTTTGAAGTCTCTGTAAGCTGGCTTTTCATTTGTAGTTCAGTACCCACCAAATATGTGTGTAACCAATTCTGAAACCAAATTGAAGGCTGGATACAGATTAACTCAGTCTTAAAGGAATTTAAACATTTATGTAAATATGCAGACTGAGAGAAGTTTCTAGTCTATTTATTTATTTATTGCATAGGTAATATGCTGACCGGTTCTCAGCAGAGTTTATTTTTATTTATCTTATTTGTTTAATTTATGTAAAGGTCAACTGATAAAGTTAAACATTGATTTCTTTAATGTCACTGATATTCCAAAGTGAGCTTGGTTTAATGAAACCCAGACCTTTTCTCATTTCACCCCTACTGCCACCAAAGACTTTGACCTCAGCCAGTCACATACCTTCTGTATTGTGCTTTTAACTCATCGAGTTTTCCTGTTGTGTGCAGTTTGCTTACAGTAAGCTACAGGAAAATGGAATTACTCAGTTGTCCCTGCTGTCTACTTTGGGCCAGTATGATGGTGTTTGGACCAACAGGGTCCTGCAAGGCCTTCTAGCCAATGACAACCTGCAGAATGAACAAGGTATGTTCCTGCCTTGGTTTTTAATTCTAGTCTCTGTGTGAGTTTCTTTAGGGAGCAGTGTAGCTTCTTGAATGTTATATTGTAAAGAAAGGGAAAGATGTATAATTTCAAAATCAATATGTCTCACTTATAATGAACCTTACACACACACACGGGCAAGACACACAGCTTCCGAACAACCAGCTCTCCTGCTTGCCGGTCCTTATTTAACTTACCAAAAAAAGCCTTGTTGTTTTCGCTTCAGCTTGTTGAACAAACCATCAAACAAACCTTTATTGAGGAAACTTGCACTGCTAACATCTGTTTTGAAGGTAAATGTTTAATGCCTGCCAGTGACTTGAAGGCTACAACTCAGGTTTATGCCACGGTGTAGCAACTACTCTTTGTCAGCCAGCTAGCTGCTGTTAATAAAACACATTAACATGTCTCCAGCTAGCTGAGATGCATTTTGGATTTTTCCCAAATATGTTTTTTCTTTCTTTTTAACAATATGAACACTCTTAACAGCACACTGAAAGTTAAAATAAATGGCCCTAAGAAGCGAGTCAAATTTGAGACACAAGAGAAATAATCCAGTCAAAACAACATCACACACCTGGCCACTTTCCTTAAAACACTAACACATACATTGTTACAAATACCACCAGCACACTGGTGTGATCCAAAATTTACCAGACCATTCTAGCTGTTCATGAGCAGAACACTTTATAGTAATGTTCATGCAGTAGTTGCAAGCAATAACTTTAGTGAATACGTTTTGTTTTTTTTCTCTTTTTACATCACATAATCATCATACCTGAGTAACTTACTTACTGCTAAAAAATAATTATTATCATCTGTTTCTGGTAATGTTATTTTCACCCACCACAAGTACTAGCATATTAGGTTTACAATAAATGCTGTGACTTGGTTTGTTCTTCATACCCTTTATATGTTTTAGCCAGTATTGTCTTAAATTGAATGATTGAGCTTAAGTCTTACACTTAACTGCTTAAAACCTGCAGAAAACCTTTAGAAGAATATACCTCTTAAAAAAAACTCTTAAAAAATATTTTTAATATGATAATAAAATGTAATTTTAAATGTTGCTATTGTTTTTCAGTTGAAGAGTTCCTTGGCAATGAGGGGCCAGTCCTGTTGGAGATGAGAGTTAAACAGCTAATGAAGGAGAATCACCTTGGGAAGGCTGCACTGCTGGCGAAGACTTGCTGTCAATGTTCTGCCTTCCAAGGGAAGGTACTTTTCAAGCAGATGTACCTGGTCTGCCTCTGTGCTACCTCAGAACAGGATCAGCTGATGGAAGAGGTTAGTGTGGCCGCATAGTGAAGATTGCTGATTTTAATTTGCATATGATGTTTGAAAAACATACAAAAAAAGAGCTTGGCAAAGTGTCATGTGCATAAAGGATATGAGCATTGTAGAAGTTTGCATTACAGTTTTTGCACCAAGCACACCACTGTAACAGCACATGTATATTACATAGTTCAACTGCTTAGCATACACATGAGTTTTCAAATATTTTGTCGTGGCCCTGTAAGAACAAGTTCAACAAATGTTATCATTTGGTTTATTGTTTTGAAAACATTTTCGACAATCCAACCTTTATCAGTATATGCTGATGACTTAATACACCCATTGTTTAAAGAGCACAGGCTGCCATGTGGACCCAGTTCCTAATTATTGTCGTGCTGCTTTCAGCCACATAGAAATATGTCACATAGATTGAATCACAGTGACATACTTTTATATATTTTTATATATATATATATATATATATATATATATGCAGTATATGCAGTATATATATATATATGCAGTATATATATATATATATATATATATATATGATGTTTTGTTGATTTATCAAAAAACACTCAGGTTGTTAGTGTTATTTGTCATGTTGGCTACCTCTTTTTGCAATACATTTTGGTCAGCTTTTTGTTTATGTCCCTAGGAGTAGCGTGCCACAGATCATGTCATATCTGCCCTTCTAATGCTGTTTCTGTGCTCATTGATCTGGATGCTCAATTTACGAGATTGTTCAGCCTATATAGTGTTAGTTGCATTAATGGGAAAGTAAATGAACTATGTGGTTAGTGTTGCACGTGATGAGAGATCTAATTTGTCCTCCTTACCTTGTATAGATCATTAAAATTTGCTCCATGACCGTGGTTTTCGTTACATGGCTTAAATGATCATAAGTCTAAATGTTACTGACACAGTTTGGTCTTTTAGTTAAATTTTTCTCAACAAAAAGCTGTTTTCTTTCTGTTTTCTTTCACAATTGCGGTCGCTGAAATAGTAGACATACAAGTCAAGGATAACACATTAGGTGGTCAGAGCATGGTGGCATCCGTGTAAATTTCACTGAGACTGTATCTTTTTAAACTTTAACTGTGTTAAGTTTTCTAATCGCAAGGTTGTAAACTACTCTAAAAGACAGTTTCGGAGACTGTTGGATGCATTTATGATATCTCATCGTACTTAATATGTACATTTTTGCCATTAACACATAGCCAATGTTTCCATCAACAGCTGTTTACAAACAGTTAAAAAGAGTTTCTCTTAAAAAGAGAAACTTTGGAAATCAAATCAAATTCAAATTATATTTCTCTACTCACTAAAATCTTATTTTGCATCTATTTCTCTTACTTCCAGTTTTCACAGAAGATGGCATGCGTTGGCATGGCTAATCCTGCCTATTTTCATAATATTTCTTTGCAGTTGTGAATCTTTTCAGCATCCAGCTTGCCCTCAGTTTAGCATTACAGAATGAAGCAGGCCAGAGGGCATATTCTAACACTATTTGCAAGCAGCTATTGTTTGTGTGTTTCTTTCATGATATTTTTCGGCAGTAGAGGCAAAGAGTTTTTTGTACTCAGGTGATGCATTTTTCAAAGTTTTGACAGGAATTAACTTTTTGACTGTGGTTGTTTAAAATATCCTCCATCAAAACATGCTTTTTACCAACAAACATGTTGGGTAAGATTTTTAAAAGATTAGCAGCAGTAAAACAAATTACAAGGTATCATAGAGGTTTTTTGAAACCTGTTGTGTTTGTCTGTGGTTTCAAATCAAATTGTTCGCAATGTAGCATTATCACTGAAAAGATGCAGTGTGTCCCCAGTAGGGACAGAGTGTGCAAATGATAAGATATCACCATGGGTGATATCATTTGCGTTACACCGCGAAAAAACTTTCTCACAATGAGAATTTGTCATTCTGCAATAACAAAGATAAAATCCAGTTGATGACATGCTGTACACACTTGTAGCTCATATGCAGAACCTTAACCAATACTATGACTTCATTGCTAAACAAAGAGCTACTTTAATTATCTGATCCTGGTTTGGCTACAGAAAATCTCACATGGAGCAAACAATGTTAATATGCAAGTCTGCAAGAAAGTGCTTACAAAGGGTAGTAACACATCCAATTTGTTCCATCACCTCAAACACAAACACATACCGGACTATGAGGAAAGCCAGAAGATATGCGAGAATGAGCTGGCAACCACGTCAAGTAAGGTTAAAAAACAAGTTGTGACCTTAAGAATCAAAATTGAATCATAAGATCTAAAGATTCAGAGCCCTAAAGAGTGTGTATGTATGTATGTGTATACATTTGTATTCGAGTGTGTACGAGTGTATACATGCAGAGTGTCTGTGTTTTGTCTTTGTTTAAGTGTATGTATATACTGTACCTACTGAATGACCTCTATCTGTGCAGCTTTCAAAGGAGGACTGCCGCGATGCATTAGAGATGATCTGCAACCTGGAGTCAGATGGAGACGAGAGGGCGGCTTTCGACTTATGCTCCGCCTTCCTGACCCGACAGCTTCTCCAAGGAGATACGTACTGTGCTTGGTAAAAGGAAACAGAACACAAGTCACCCAATCAATTAAATCTGTATAAAGTTTTTTTGTTTTGTAGGGTTTTTGAGGGAAGAACAGATTGATGCTTGCTATGTGTAGACTAAATAACAAAAGATTATGTTCAGAAGCTACATATTACAAACTACATATATACATACAACATACTAGGGCTGGGCGATAAATCGATTTTATCGATTAATTCAAATTTGTACTCAATGTCGATTTGTTTTAATAAAAATCGATTTTCTCATCAACACCCGCAACCAACACCTGCCTGCTGGGCTCCTGTAGTTCAGAGAGCGCGGAGTGCCCCCCTCCCCCGCGCTTCATACACAAACAACATGGTGGCGAGCGATGCAGATCTCACTCTGAAGAAAGGAGACGTATCTTCAGTTATTTGGAATTGGTTTGTGTTTGTGGCGTCAGACACAGAACAAACAGCACCTTGCTGCAAAGTCTGTTTCATGGCTGTTGCTACCAAAGATAGCAGTGCTACCAATTTGCTGCAGCACCTCAAACAGATGTAACTTAAACCCCAAAGGGGAAAATTTAAACAAAATAAAATTAAAAGTTGTTTTGAACAATTTCTTACTCATCTGCAAATTGATTTTAGGTAGGGGGCGAAAAAAATCGATTTAAATCGTGAATCAGGATTTTTGGTGAAAAAATCTGAGATTTTCTTTTAGGCCATATTTCCCAGCCCTACAACATACATCTTTATATATTAATAAATGTTGAACAGAAAATGAATAAGCAATTAATTCCTTTTGTCAAATCAGGGAGCTCACTTTGTTTTGGAGCAAGCTGCTAAAACGATTGGAACCATCAGAGCAGGCCTTCCTCGCCAGATGCCGCCAGATGGCCTTACTCTCCAAAACTGTGTACCACATCCTGTTCCTCATCAAGGTCATCCAATCAGAGGTCAGTAGCAGCTGTTGTAATGTTGTCACCATAATTTTTTAATGTTCATGTTTTATTTATTACATTCCTACACATAGTTTACCAATATATTTATTAAAGTCTATGTTAAAGTAATCTTTTTAGTATCACAAGCTGTGCAAGCAAGCTCAACATGTGGTTCTTTGTGCATGAACAATATTACTTGTGAGTTTTATGTTATGTTACAATGTGGATCCTTATGTTTTTGCCATCTTTTACAAAAAATGTGGTTAGTGTTTTGTGGTTTTTGCATTTAGTTATTACTTAGCTTGTCATAAGTGAAAAATTTAAAACACTTCATACAAATGAAAGTGGATTTTTGGGTATTTTGGCAATGATTTAAAGTTTTTGGAACATAGTAAGCCTGTTGAATCATGTTGGCTGAAACAGACTGCAGCTGCTGCTCACCAGAGGGGAGACTGGTTATTGATACTGAAAGTATATTTTAAGTGTAGTACGCCTTCAAATGTGCTCCAAGTTGTGTTGGTTTGTTATTTTCAATGCATTGAATAACTGTTATAATGAAAGTAATAAGTTCAGTTAATGATATGTTTTATTATTGTGAAACTATTGAGTAGTCATCTTTTTTGTGTAGATTATTTGCTTTAATAATTGAAGGCTCAGGTGAGTTTTGGAGCAATGGTTTCATATGGTTTGCATCTTTAAATTGTTGGGCTTCTTCTTTTTCATAGATTGACAGCGCTGGACTGCCGGTGTGCATTGAAATGTGTATAAGGGCTCTGCGGATAGAATCAGATGATGGAAGCACCAAGGCCACTGTGTGTAAAACCATTTCCTGTTTGCTTCCTACTGACCTGGAAGTCAAGCGAGCCTGCCAGCTCACAGAGTTCCTCTTGGAGCCTACAGTAGATTCATACTATGCTGTGGAGACTCTTTACAATGAACCAGATCAAAAACTAGAGGAAGAGAATATGCCTGTTCCTAACTCACTACGCTGCGAACTCCTGCTGGTTTTTAAAACCCAGTGGCCTTTTGACCCTGAGTTCTGGGACTGGAAAACACTTAAGCGTCATTGTCTAGCGCTGATGGGTGAAGAAGCTTCAATAGTGTCATCCATTGACTTGCTGAATGATACTGAGAGCCCAGAGGAAGAGGAAGACTTCCTTAATCAGAACTATAGGAATATCCCAGACCACTTAGTCAATGGCACCTATGAAATAAAAGATACAATAGATAAGAGACAGAAAAACAGAGAAATGAAGAAAATGAGAGAAAAAGGCTTTATTTCTGCCAGATTCAGAAACTGGCAGGCATATATGCAATACTGTGTGCTATGTGACAAGGAGTTTCTCGGCCACAGGATTGTACGGCATGCACAGACTCATCTGAGCGGTGGAGTATACAGTTGCCCAATATGTGCCCAAACCTTTACCTTAAAAGACACGTTTATTCCCCATGTAACATCACATGTTAAACAGTCGTGCAAGGAAAGATTGACTGCAATGAAAACCAACAAGAAGCTGGCCAATCCTAAAACAGCTTCCCCTGTTCTTGAAGCATTAAAGGCAAAGACAGAAAATGAACTTCATGAGAATGCTGATTCCCCAGTGCAAAATGGTGGCTCTAGTCCTACTGTTCAGGCCAAAGTGGCACGGTGTAACACAGTGAGTAGTGAGGAAAACGTGTGCCCTGTTGGAAAATGCAGAAGGAGCTTTAAGTTTTTCAAAAATCTTGTTGCACATGTTAAATCTCATGGGGACAATGACGAAGCAAAGACTTTCCTTGAAATGCGGAGCAAAAAGGTTGTTTGCCAATACTGCCGACGCCACTTTATTAATGTCACTCATCTGAATGATCATTTACAGGTTCACTGTGGTGTCAAGCCTTATATCTGTATCCAGTTAAACTGCAAGGCAAGTTTCTTGTCCAACACTGAGCTCCTCATACACAGAAAAACACATTCTGTTTTTAAGGCAAGGTGCATGTTTCCAAATTGCGGTAAGATTTTTAATGAGGCCTTCAAACTCTATGACCATGAAGCACAACATTATAAAACTTTTACTTGTAAGGTTGTAGACTGTGGAAAGGTATTCCATTCACAGCAGCAGCTGGATTTGCACCAGGAGAAGCATGCCACCCAAGAAGAAGCAACTGAATCTTCTGAACAGGTCTCACAAAATATGCAGCCTTGTGTTTCACTCATTAGACAAATGCTTTTAAATCCAACTCCAGCTAAACAAGAGAATTCCCAAGAAGACTGGAACACTGGAAGAGCTGTTAATCTGGAGCATGAAAGGCTACCAGTATCCATTGAAAATTTGCTGAAGTCATCACAAGCACCAGCAGAACCCTTTGGAGAATACAGAGTCCAAAATGAGCCACAAACAGTCCCTGTCTCACCCAGTCAGACACAAAGTTTAAAAAACTCTGTGATTCAGCCTGTGAATTTTTTCTTGTCTGATACTAATACACAAAGTGATGGTTCAAGTGGTCATTCTCATGAGTTTGTAAGATCACCCCAACAGAATCAGACAGCATCTCAATTTACAGATGTCTCACAAGGCCAACCGCAAATGTTCCTCAGTGATGTAAATACTGGATCAAGGAGTCACAGTGCTGACTGCAGCTTAACATCGACTGGGCAGCTAGGACCAATGTTTAGTAGCAGCCAGTTAACAACATCACCACTCCAGAAACCCATAGAGCCATTAATGTCACAACCACTTCCTTCAACTGTAATCCCACAGCCACTAATTGGAAACAGACCAGAGAACTCTGTGACATCCTCAACTAGCACAGGTCACCTCTCAGGACAGAGAGAGCGATATCACTGTGCTTTTGAAACATGTTTAAGGCACTACAGCTCCTATAGAAGTGTAACCAAGCACATGAAAACGGTTCACCCAGATTTCTATGAGCAATGGAAAGTTGTTCGCACCAAAATCAAGATAACCCGTGCTCCAGCACCAAGCACATCATCAGCTGGACATCCCAATTCAGTTGCCTTACTTCAGACCCAACAGGACAGCAGAGTCCCAGTTTTCGGAGTTCACAGGCAGAATGTTATCCAGTCCCCTCCTTGTACTTACATGGAGACGAGCACAAAGTATCCTACCATACATTCCCATTCCTCATCTACCCACAACCAGAATGCTTTACTTGCGATGGAAAATGTTTTAAACCCTATTGTTCTCTCTCAACTAGGGAGTGATAAGAATCCAGGCAGTCAAAATTGGCACTCAGCCCCTGAAAGTAAACAAATTCAAAATTGTGGCTCTTCCCAAGTCTATCCATCTAACATGCAAGTGATGCCACAAGTCAATTCTACCACAGCTGCTGTGCAACATAGTGTCTCATCTTGCTCTATGATGGGATCAGCATTGAAGAGACAAGCAGAGTCTTTACAGTCACCGCTTTTGGAAAATGGACAAAATTTACTTTTGCCCTCATACATGGACAGTACTAAGGAAGTATCACAGCAAGCCGAAGATCCTCTTCTGCCATATACATCCCAAATGCCAAGCAGTTTAGTCTCCGATTCCAGGGCACCAGAAAAAACAAAATCAATTCAAAATCATGTGTCCAATTTCTCCACCCAAGACAGTTTAAGCCAAAAAAATACCAACAACCAACCTCAAAATGGCCCGGTAGTCTCTGAAAACGGTTATGAAAATCAAAAACGAACCAAAAGAAGCAGAAGAACCAAATGGCCAGCTATTCTGAAGGATGGCAAATTTCTTTGTCGTAGGTGCTTTAGACAGTTTGATAGTCCCAAATCCCTTGGAGGTCATTTGTCCAAGCGTACAATCTGCAAACCATACGAAGAGTCGGAACTGAACACAGACCTGCCAACATCATTTCTTGATCTTCTCAATTCAGAGCAGGCAATTGGCACTGCACAGCCACAAATGTCTTATCCTGCTCCAACTTATCAAGAGAAGCCCCATCAGCCATTAACAAATGGTTCCACAGCTGCAGATGATGATCCCCCTCCTAATTATCCACAAAACAATGTGCCAGTTTATGGGAATAATGAGTCAAATGATGATATTCTTAAACAAATAATGGCTGAATCCAACATGGCTGACCTTTTTGTGCAAACACCTACTTCCCAGTCATTGTTTGGAGATCTTTGTGTTCCCTATGGAGCAGGTGAACGTTTTCCAGGGAGCTCAGTCATACAGCATACAGAAAATGTCCAGCTCAAGCAAGAAGACGGCTCATTAAGTACAGCCCATTATCCCCAGCCAAATGTTGACACAATTGCTAGAAGCGAGGTACATGACCCACTTCTTTCTCAAATTCTCACAGAAAACCCTTCCACTGCTATTCCTAAAAGTGTTCCCACAGACCACAGTGAAGGGTGTCAGTCTGAGATGGCAATTCAGACGCTAGATGCAAATTCGCAGCCAGTGACACACATACTGTTACCTGATATTCAGCAGAGTGCGGCTTTAAGTGGCAAGCAGACTGAGACACAAAAGAAGACAACTGAGCAAGATATTAAAAAGAGACTGCGGGAGCAGATTTTGGCTGGTGACTTTCAGCGCAGAAACAGCTTGTGTCATTCAAGCATCACTGACACCAATGCAAGTTATGAGAATCCCGTGTCTTTTGGCCCAGTGTGCAGTCCTTCCAATGATTCTGGACCTGATCCAATTTCTTGTGATGCGAAGAGTGACTCAGCAACTGAAGGACAAGTTTATCAAGAGAACTGTGCAATCATTCCAGAAACCTCTGGCAAAATTGAACACCTACTGAACACCCAAAGCTTTACTTGTTTCAGAGAGACTTTCACTTTGCAGCAGGAGGTACTGAGCCCTTTGGTCATTATGTCAAATGATGCAGATCTCGAGCCCACTCAGTTATCTGCCATCCAGCATCAGTGGATGACAGAAATTCAGAGTGCATTTGACAGGCTCAGCTTGGTCAGAGAAATATCTGATCAGATGTCGGCTTCAAAGAAAGAAAATAGCAATGCCATGAAAAGCCAGACTGAGTCTGCAGTGGTTGATTTACGAAGTGCAGCATCATTACACCTTGTCAAGTCCTTTGTTTGTGAAAATGACAACTGCACATTTAGTTCCATGTCAAGTGAAGCCCTTTGGAAACACCTCTCCAAAACTCACAATTACACAGTTGAAACAGTGAATATGGTTAAAAAAAGGTATGGCCTCTATGCCCCTTTCAAGTGTCAAAAATGTAGTAAATCATTTACTCGCAACTCGAACCTTCGCACTCACTACCAGTCAGCTCATAAGTTATCAGCTAAAGAAATTGCAGACCTAGATATGAAGCGCAGACAGGCCAAGACTGCTACATCCGCCACTGCTGTTCAAAACCAGGCTCTGGCAACTCAATCCACAATGACTACCAATTCATCAGTTGAGAACAGAAAACATCTGTATTCACTCCAAGATGCAGTAAAACATGACTGCCCATCACAGGCATTTGTACCCCGTACTAACATGGACATGACTAATCAGAAATATCAACATAATAGTCGTTTCTCAGTCATTCATCCCTTGCAAACTTCAATGCCACATGCTAATGGGCCTCCATTTCTTGGCAAAGAGTCTTTCAACAGGCAGGCAATAGTTAAGCCAAGTATAGAGATTACCAAGAGGACAAAAGAGAAGAAGCCCAACTCAGGTGATGCCAGTCCGTACAGACCATATTGTTGTGTTCATCAAGGCTGTGTGGCAGCCTTCACCATCCAGCACAATCTGATCCTCCACTACAGGGCGGTTCACCAGTCTGCTTTGTCAGCACTGGAGGTGAACAAAGAGCAGGACCAGAGTGAGGGAATGGATAAAGAACAAGGCCACAGTGAGGAGGACCCTGAGGCAGAGATCCCTCAAATTTCGGAATTCAGATGCCAAGTCAAGGACTGCTCAAGAGTCTTCCAAGAAGTTCCCAACCTTTTGCAGCATTATCTTCAGCTGCATGAATACGGTCTTGAAAAGGTTGGGAGTCTCTTATCTGGCATCAAGCTTGGCAGGTTTGCTTGTGGCCACCAAGGATGCTCAGCATCCTTTACTGCTTTCTGGAAGTATGTAGGGCATGTCAAAGAGCAGCATAAAGACATGAAGTTGGCCAAGCCTGAACAATTAAATGGCTCGTTCAAGTGTGACATTGAAGGATGTGACCGTTCGTATGCCACAAAGTCAAACCTGCTCAGACATGTTATGAAAAAGCATCAGGATCTGTACCAGTCAAAACTAAAAAATCAGAGGATGAAGGAAGATGGAATAAAACAGAGCTCTAAAACGTTGCATTACCAAATTACCAAGACTATTAATGGAAAGGAAAATATAGAGAGCAATAAAAAGATTCTACGGAAAGGAAATAACGCAAAGAGAATAAGCAATGCAAAAAATCACTGGACTAAATATGGAAAACCCTCCTTGAAGTCCAAATTGGAGGCATCTTCACTGTGCACTAAGAAATTTCCTCTGCAGTATCCCTGTATGATTAAAGGTTGTGAGTCAGTTATGAAATCTGAGCGGAGCATATTAAAACATTACATGGGGCACGGGCTGTCAGAGAAGTATCTGGAACAGCAAAGGAGTCATTTTATATTCTGCAAAAAGTTTCCCAAGCAGAAGTGCCGCTCCATTAAGAGTGATGATTCCAAATCTGACAACACCTCTGACCTGTCTGACAATGAGTTGACTGCAGACAACGATCTGGAGGAAGGGGAGTACAGATATTCAAAGCCTGTCCTACGCAAAAGGACCACATCTGGGGTCCCTGTTTCCTTGTTTGACAGCAAGTTTTCAAATGATGAAAGTTCAGATGGCTCTTTGATGCTCAAACGCAAACGAGGACGTCCACGAAAACTAATAGAAAAAATTGTAAAACGCAAGAAAATTCCACGTACAACCAAGGTTGACGTAGTTTACAGCAGGGATGATGAATCCGATTCCTCTTGTCCTGCTGTAATGCAGGAAGAGACGACTGAGCAGACTGCTCCACTGGCTTCTTTCAAACCTATGGGATTTGAAATGTCCTTCTTAAAGTTCCTGGAACAGTCAAATAAATGTGAACATACCCTGAGAAGGAAGGCTGAACCAGAAATATGGAGAAAAACATCCACCATAAACATCAAGGATACCTGTGTCAGGTTTAGCAATCGCCAGAATCTAAAGTCACTGAGCAAGGTTAAAATAATAATAGAGCGGGCCTTTAACAGTGTCACTGACCTCATGTTGAAACAGCTGCAGGACATGCGGCCCACAGTGGTATTGGAAATAAATGATTAATTTATTTTTTTGTTGGTGTTTTTTGAAGAGCAGAATCTCAGGACTAGAATGAGTATAATCTGCTGCAGACTGGTGCCCTACTTATGAAATGTTTTTTAAACATCCTGTGATTAAAGGAAACAGTTGTTTTGAATTATACTGTAACATTGTAATTTTTTTGTCTTTTTATAGAATAGTGTATAGCATGTTTTTATTTATGGACTTCTAAGTCAAAAAGTTATCTAAAAATTTTGCTGAAAATTGAAGATGACATCAGCCATTGGTGTCTTAATTATCCCTGTGGGACTTTAGACAATGGACTTTTGAAATGGATTGTATTGTTGTGTGTAGTTCGTGATTTGAAGATGTTGATTGTGCGTTATGTATATACTCTGAAATCACTCACTGCCACCAGCAGTCTTGCTATTAAATGAAAAGCTTTTTTTTACAACCAGCTGGACTTGTTTTTCATCATTTGCCTGTTTGTTAGATTACACCACAATTCAAAATTCCTCACATGGTATAGTTTGGAGCTGCTGCATGCACACTGAATGGAAAATGATTTTGTGGACGGTTTTAATTCTTAAAAATAAATTACCTAGACAGAGTTCATGGGTTTCTTGTGCTGAATTGTCATCAGGATTTTATTATTTAATGTCTCCCACTTTGTCATCAGTCATTTGCTATGCTCATTGCTTAGCTGAGTGAAAGATCTTAGTTTCCAAAACTTATAATCCTACCAGCACCAGCTGCTTATTCATTTAACATGCAAAATGTGTTTTGTTTTGTTGTATTTTTTTTTTTATTAATCTTCTATTTCATCTGTGAAAAGGCACCCATTTTTTTGTATTCGCCTAAATGCTAACAGTCGAGGAATAATAGCCAATTTTATTACATAGGTAGTCCTTTTTTTAGAAGCTTAGCAACAAGTAAGAGGACAGAAAAAGTAAAGGACAGTGACAGATTAAAAGTGATAGGACACTTGACTAACAATTAGTTTTATGGCCAGGAGTAGCCCTTTCCCTCATAATTTTATGACAGATTAAGCAGATAAAAGGTCAAGAGTTAATTTCAAATGTTGAATTTGCATTTAATTGGCTTATATAAATAACTAATTTTTTTGGTCCACAGAGGTGCCAGTACAATAAAGGAGGCCATTAGACTGAAAAAACATAAACCAGTTAGACAAAAGTCAAAACTTTAGGAGTTCCTAAATCAACGAGTTATTATATTCTTTACTGGTGGTTCTTAATGCACTGGTGAGCTTACACCAAAATGCCTCAAAAACCATGGAGGTAATCCAAATCACAGAATTCTTCTCGTATTGAAGACGAAGTCTTTCATAACATCTACTCAAGTCAGTAACACTCTGGAGGAGGTTGGTGTGTCATTGTTGAGTTTACAATCAAAAGACCCCTAATGTTTCCAAATACAACAGGTTTACAACAAGGTGCAAACTACTGATAACACTGAAGATCAGGAAGGCCAGATAAGATTACTATAAACATTTGAAAGGTGCCCTCTGGAGTGTGATCTTTTGGACAGATGAAACCAAGGTGAACTTTTAACTTTTCTATAATTGATCCAAAAGCTGCAAAACTGATGGGACAGCACTTTAGATTGCAAATGAACAATGATTTTCCCTTTGTTTTTTCCTTGTCCTCTGTTTCCCCCCTCCCCCCGTCTGTCTCTGTGTTTCTGTGGCATCTCCTTCACTCTCCTGGGTTCCTGATTCATTCAACTCACCTGCTCCCTGCTGCTCACCTGAAATCCACACAGTAATCAGCCTTGCAGTATAAAACACAGGCTCTCCTCTCCACTACTTGCCAGATCGTTGTGTCTACCCTTGTGGTATAGTCACGTATCAGGCCGCCCTTTGAATAGTGAATTCAGCCCAGATTTTTGCTCGTGAAGCTTTTTGTGGATACTTAACTTGTTTCCTCTCTATCACAGGATCCCTGCCTGCCTGTCTGCCTGTCTGCCTGTCCGTCTGTCCGTCTGTCCGTCTGTCCCTCTGTCCCTCCGTCCCTCCGTCCCTCTGCCCCTCTGCCACGCTTCCAGCCAGCCGAACCCTTCCAACCCTCTTTTGCTTCCCTGCCATCTACCCACTTCCCTCTGCCTGTGTCTCCCGGATTTTTCCCCTCCAATCACATTCATTATCCCTGCAGTAAAAACCCCCTTTTACCCTTTTTTTTTGAGTCTGTGTTCTGTGTTAGGGTCCTCCTTGTTGATTGAAACAGGGAGAAAAATGCTGAAATTGTTTTTTAAAAAACAAAAAACAAAAACAAAAAAAACATGGCCTTCAAAAATCTTCTTCTGGAGCACTTTTAGGAAAAAAACACAAAACAATAAAACTAAGAAAAACAACACAGAAGGCACAGCCTATAGCCCTATCAGTCGAATCAGTTCATTCCATTCATTCGTTTATAGGTTGTTAAGCTCCAGAAAGTTGTATAAAACTGATAATGGGTCATTTAATCATTTCACATTTGCATTTAATAGTGTCACTGCAGCTCTCATTTCTGGTCAATCTGGTAACTTTATTTTTTTCTGTGGTAGATGAACTGCCAATCCAAACAGCAACCTGTAGCAGAGAAGCTGTTAAAAAATGTCTCCACAGTGTCATAGAGAAAGAAGAGCAGATTAAGTTCAAGGTTTTTTAATAGTTTTTTTATTATATATTTTATTTGTGTGTGTAATGAATAATATTACATAAGATATTCCATCACAATTCTAAACAAAAAATGTACACAAAGTTTGTGAAGCCAGATTAACAAATTGTTATTGTAATGCTTAATCAAATTTTTAAAAAAAACAATTCCCATGTGTCATGCGCACGTAATGATCAGTGCTCAGTAAGTTTTGCTCTATCAGTGTAAGTCAGTTCATCCTCTCATAGAAACAGCTCCACTGACATGTAACAAACTGTCTAGAACCATAAAACAATAAAACATATCTATACACTAGTCACTTACTTTCAGGATACACATTAATAGTATTGCAGTGGGAATTGCAGACATGGATTTTTACTATTAGTTTTATTATTGATGTTTTTTTGAACTTCTGTGGGCAATTTTCAAACAAAAAACATGACTTTTTGTAACTGTATTAAAAATAACTGGAAATGCATATTAAATCATTATTTCTGAACTTTGAAATTATTGTTATCTACAGTTGCTGAATAAAATGTTCTTATATTGTAAATTAAATATTTTAAAAAATGTGTTAATTGGAATGAGTTATCTGATGTAAACAACAACTGGTTACAGTCTCCTAAGACATCTGCTGAGAATTGCATATTTATCATCACCAACATATTTGGAAGTAAACAAGAGTCCAACAGGTCACAATTACATTTAGAATTCGTTAAAAAAGGTTACTATAAAGTGTTTAATATTAAAAGGTATTTTTAGAAGACACCATAAAGAAATACAGGTGCAATATATAACAACAGAATTGTGAATTAATTTAATCTATGCACAATAGAATGTTATTGATATTGATATCACAATAATTATACTACAACAATGTGTATAATCCCAGATTACTTCACAATATTGTTATCAATATTCTATCTGACTTGCTTAAGATGAAAGTACATATGTTTTCAAAGGAAAATTATTGTATAATACTACTTCACTCTTGGCAATGAGTAAAACTCAAAAAACTCAACTAACCGAACAGGAGAGAAGCTGATTTTGAGTTTCATCTACAGTTTAAATTATGTTGAATTTTACATTTCTGTTCAAACTGAATCCTTGACCGCAGATTTCATCCAATAGAGTTACACAAATTAAAGTGCAATCACATACCATTATTTGTGATTTGACCAGAGATTAATATCTAAAATTAGTTTTCTTTAAACTTATAAATGGTTAGGCAACTTGCCACAGCTTTTCTACAAATCTGGTCAAACGTACCATTAAATCTTTAGCATGCTCTGAAAGCATAGGTAAAACCCACTCCTTGTGTGCGGTATCAGTATTAGTTTGTGAGGTAAGCAAGGATTTCTCTCTGGTTTCACTGGGAATATGAGCTTTCAGTCAGTCCCAGTCCTTCAGGACTGGACTGACTTGTTTTCATTTGTGGATACAGAGTGTTTGGTGCTGTTCTCTGTGTTTACTGTAGACTCAGTGTAGTCAGACTTGTTGACAGTGGCAACAGGTGGCTGACTGAAAGCCGTCTCTTTCACAGGAGTGTATCGCCTGATGAAGCATTTCACCAGTTGCTTCCATACAATGTACATGAGCTCCACAAAATTCAGAACGATACACAGAATGGAGGTGCAGCCCATGATGTAGAGGAAGATCTTCTTCTCTGTGGCTTTGTTAATGTAACAGTCCACTGTGTTTGGACAGGGATCCTGGCTGCAGCGGAGCAGTATAGGCACATCAAAGCCATTGTACAGGAAATAGAAAGCAAGCAGGGAACCCACCTCAAAAGCTGTCTTAAAGACCAGGCTGATGATGTAGGTGCAGAACAAACCCCCATCAATGCTCCCTTTGTCCTTATACAGTTTTCGCTTGTGTTTGGCCTCTCGGTGCTCCCTGTATGCCACATGTAGAGCCACCAACAGGGACGGAGTGGACACCATAATAAGCTGCAGGGCCCAGAGGCGCACCTGTGATATGGGGAAGAAGTAGTCAAAGCAGGAGTTCTCACAGCCGGGCTGCCTGGTGTTGCACACAAAATCCCTCTGCTCATCCTTCCACACCTGCTCAGCCGCTGCCACATACACCAAGATCCTGAAGAGAAAGACCACAGAGAGCCAGATGCGCCCGATCACAGTGGAGTACTTGTTGACCCCACTAAGAATGTTTTCCAAAAAGCCCCAATTCATCGTCTTATGTGTTACCTGTTGGGGAATAAACCAGTTAAGTGAAACTAAATATAGTACAGGCTGTAGGATATCTTAAATAACTGTTGGTTACAGAAATGTCCCTGTGTTTTTGCAAGCTTGATTTATTCACTACGAATGTTACTATAAATGACATACTTAATATGTAAATACATTTGTTGCTTGCTTCTCAGATTCCTGGGAGCCATTGATTTCTAATTAAACAATTCAGAAGATTCTCATTTAACTCAGGTAGCCTACCCAATGTAGAGTGTGCACAATTTGGGTTGTCTTGTCATTGTACTGTAATTCAGAAGATTTTTATTTGACATTTTTTATTTGACTTTCTTGACACCCTGCAGACTTATGTGAGTATGTGAATGTAGTGTCCGAATTGCTCACTTGACACTTTACATAAGGAGCTGTGAAGCACAGATTTGTTTAGGAATATCAGATCCAGGACCTTTAAAAAGACAGATAGGCAATGCAAGACTCAATGCTCTCATTGTTTATATTAAAATGGAAATTTAATAATAATAATAATAATAATAATAATAATAATAATAATAATAATAATAATAATAATAATAATAATAATAATAATAATTTAATAAAGCAAAAGAAAATTCCAAATATATTAATAACTATATACCAACACTAACAGTTGGGCAGCTTTGCCATATTGAAAGTTGGGAGTAGCAGAGAGGAAATGTTAGAGCAGTATATGAGTAACACGTGGGTTCAAGGTGGTAATGGGTTCTACATAGAATTTGCTCGAAGCCCTGTCTTGATTCTCCATATACTATGGTGTTATAGTGTGGTTGTTAGTTGTGAGGGCAGGGAGCAGGTTGACGGAAGCCTATAGTGGTGGTGTGCACTTGAGAGAGCAAAATGAAATTCATGTGTTTAAATACAAGACATCAGAATGTTGAGGATGCACAATGAAGAGGTGGCAGGGGAGGACATTAAATACTTGGGGTCAACTGTTCAAAGTAACAGGCAGTGCTGGAAGGCACTCATTATTATATCTGACTTGATGAAGATGCAAGCACATATGTCCATCTTTTGTTGGCATCAGATAGGGGACTTGTCTCTGTACTTGTTCTGTTAGATCTTAGTGCTGCATTTGACACAAT
>JAQNCA010000012.1:519744-531139 GCA_029783725.1 Acanthurus tractus
ATTTCAGGTGACTACCTCATAAAGCTCATCGAGAAAATGCCAAGAGTGTGCAAAGCAGTATCAAAGCAAAGGGTGGCTATTTTGAAGAATCTAGAATACAAAACATGTTTTGAGTTATTTCACACTTTTTTGTTTACTACATAATTCCACATGTGTTCATTCATAGTTTAGATGCCTTTAGTGAGAATCTACAATGTAAATAGTCATGAAAAACACTGATGAGAAGGTGTGTTCAAACTGTTGCCTGGTAGTGGATGGAAAAAACAAACAAAAACCTAATACACTGAAATGTGATAAACATGTTACCACAGCTGTAAAACACAGCTTGTTCTAGCTCAGAATCATCCAAGATCAGGACTTTATTAATGTCTAAGACTTTGGTCCATGTGCTCATATCCTCTAGACTTGCTTCATGTAGCTCTTAAAACAGGTTTCTACTCATAGCTCACAGGTACAGAATGTTGTGATCTGACTACAGCCACAAATGCAGAGAAAAGAGAACATACATACATGTTCATGTGTGTGTATGTGTGCATGATGTACTGTGCATGCTTTATTTTTAGTTTTTAAAGTAGACACTAGATTGTGTGTTATGTGATTCCAACTTTGTTTTAAAGACTTGAACCTGCTGGGCGAGCTCTTTGGTGGGCAATACAGCCAAAGCTCGGACTTCACACACCACCCGCTCCATCAGCACCTGATGGCAGAAGGTGGAAAACATCTTTCATTTATCTGTTTCTTTTTACAAGTTCCTTCTTCATACATACACATGCAGTATTGCCTGTGCATACTGTTTGTCTGTCTTGTTCAAAGGTACTTAAAGAGGTGAGGGACTGCTCACCTGTATGACTGGTATAACAAATGCAAGAGTCTTGCCGCTGCCTGTCGGTGCAGACACACAAACATCTCTGGGTTTGTAGCCGCCTCGACCAATCAGCAGCCCCTGCTGTGCACTTTCCAAGATGGCCGGGATGACTTCTTTTTGCACTGTGTAAAATTAAAAGTATCATTCACAACTTTTCTTTCTCAAGCATTTGAGAGATATATGAATTTGACAGCCATATTAAGTGAAATAATGCAGGCCTCTTCTGAGTAACATCAGAGTGTTGGAAACCTCATGCTCCCACAGACTGTCATTACCTGGGAAAAAGTCTTGAATTCCATTATTTTGTAATTTTTTCACAAGCTGAGCTGAAAGTCCTGTTATATCAGCGATGGGAACCAGGTTGCTTTTAATGTCTCTGTGAATCACATCAGGCTGAGCGAGCCACTGAGGCAGGACTCTGCGCACCTGCAAGCAAGAGAATACACACTGTGAATGAACACTGATTTTGCTGGTGACTCCTCAGCACCTTCCACAAACTGCTGTACCTTTTGGACAGGTTTGCTCTCAAATCCTCCCAGAACTGTAAATCCAGTTGGAGCAGAAGTGATTTGTTTTGATGTGTCTTTGTCTGTCTCTGCCTTCTCTTCCTCCCCGGTGTCTTCCTGTCCAGCTCTGTCAGCCACAGGAGTGTCTGCCAGACCTTCAGCTGAACTGCCTTAATTATAAGAAAGACAACAGTCGAGAGTACTGGGTAAGTTACAGAAGCTAATTCATGGCTCAAAACTAAACGACTGCAGTAAAGGAAATCCACTAATTATATTCTACCAAAAAAATAAATAAATGAATGTTAAAATGACTGGAGCAGGAATTACTCTCGCTGTCCTACGACTCTGAAGTTTTGATTAACACTGATGATCTTGGTCATCATAATTTGGAAGAGAACCCCTAAAAATATCCAATTAGAAAATTTCAGACTCTGGTCAAAGGCCTGCAGTAAGACTGTGAGGCAGAAGATTGTGATAAGAATTTTCTGAGCGACTTATGGTATGATGTCAAGTTTGGTGCCAACATGTGAGTGCACAAGAATAAGCACAAACCTGATTGATCCTTTTTCTTCTTGCGTTTCGCATTTACAACTTCCTTGTCCTTCTTTTTCTTTTTGACAGACTCGTCAGGGTTTTCAGAGTCTGAGACAATCAAAGGCATTAATTCCGATTTCCTCTTTTTGTGGTGCTGAGGCTCATCACTGCAGTCCTTCTCAGCTTTCCTTTTCTTTTTGGCGTCATGCTGTTGTGCCTGTTCTCCAGCTGGCTGTGTCCTTAGTTCTGCCAAACTCTGCTTCTCTTTTGCCTTTTGCTGCAGTTTAGCAAGTAAAGCCTGAGACCGCGACTGCTTTGTGACATTCCCATCGTCCTCCTCCCCAAGATATCTGCAAGCAGCATGACAGACAGTTTTCAGTGCACCTCTTCAGCAGACGGACTCTTGGTCAGTTCAGTAGGTTGTGACCTGGAATGATGCAGTTCTATCTGACTGCTCTGTACATTTTTAAATTCCCAAATGAATGATTTTGACATAAACTCATGAATGATATTGCCATCTGAGTTGGAAATATTTGTTTATTTTGTCTGGTGAGATGATGACTTTGCAATTACACTAATAAACCAGATATATCAGATGACTTTGCAATTATACTAATACATACCATGTTCAAAGCAAAACATGACTTGCAGGAAGATGCAAAAAACTCTAAATTCCTGTGACCGCTGGATGACAACAACAAATCTGAGCTAAATTTATGTGTGTGGCTAGCTCGTTGCTGAACATGTTAGTGGTCTTCTCATTCTGCAAGTCTCCTTAATGGATTTGTGTCTATTCATAACTTGAGCACTGCAGCTGACAGACGGTGATGAAGAGGGAACAATCAGAGCCCAGACGCTGACAGTGATGCCCTGAGTTTGTCCAAGCAAAGCAACTTTGAAAGTGAAAGTGAGAATGTTGCTCATTGGTTGTATAAATAGGAGTTAACTGTCTTCTATTAACGTGAAAGTCAATCGATTTGATTAAAAATTAACATTTCAAGATAGGACGTTTTGGATTAAATATAAGGTTATATTCATGAAACGGTCCGTGATAATTCGACCAACTATAAACCACTTTTCTGCACAGTCGTTTTGCTTTGCGGTGTTAACATTATTTAGTTTATCATCTTGAAAGCGCTCACTAGTTCGACAGAATCGTGCAATGTGGCACAACTGAAAGGCACTATCGATGTCATAAAAAGGTAGTAACAGAAAAGTAGCCTACCTGTTCACAAGAAACAAAGACATTGCAATAGCAGGGTTCAGAAACTGTCTGTAGATTGTTCTACTACCCCGCTAACAGAGGTGATAGTTTCAAGAAAAAAAGAACGCTCGACATCCACCGAATGTTACCTATCACCACTTTCTCATGTGTTTCCAAACCGTTTGTGTCGCAGAGTGATGACACTCTCTAAACCAGGCGCATTATTTGACGTCACTAGCCGGGTGCGACCAATGGGTGCGACCCAATGGTACGACGATGGATCGTATATCCAGTATCTCTGCTGTATTGTGAGATGTAAGCGTGGGGGAAAGGCTTTATTAAGTTTAACTATAAAAGAAAAAAAGAAAAAAAAATTCTCCCCATCAGCTCAAAGTGTAAACATTTGGCCCAAGTCGGCTTATTGAAAGCTGTAGTCTGATTTGTTGTGAAGTTTTTAAAATGGTTCATCATTCATTCTCATGCGTCCTTGTTCTTGTTCTTATTCTTATTCTTATTCTTGTTCTTGTTCTTGTTCTTGTTCTTGTTCTTGTTCTTGTTCTTGTTCTTGTTCTTGTTCTAAATAACTACTACGGTACGATATTTCAAACAATTTAAAATCATTCCAGGCAAATGATATTCAGACTTCCTGAAGGAACTGAGGAGCTTTTACTTTCTGTAGATACTTCGGTCAACTTCCTGTATTATTTCTAGCTTTCTTCGTGATATGACCAATCAGAAAGCTCACAAGAGGCGCCGTATTACGTACAACGTCATTACGTTGTATCAGAACCTTCCGCGCGGGAGCTTTGGTTATCAAATACTCGAGTTTGACGGAAAGAAGAAGTCAGCGGGCAGGCAAGATCTGTAGCTAAATCAGAAAAAATATCGTTTTTATAGCATATGATTAGAATACACTGGTAAGACTTAAGTATCGACCGATATTGTACGTATCATTACGCTGTCTTCGATGTGACAGCATTGTCAGCTGGCTTTCAGGTTATATTTATGCATGAAAGGCAGCAAACGGTTGCGAAAACAGTGCTAATGCTAATAAGCGAACAGCTTGAGCTGCTAAGTATGTTATTATACTGGTGAGCTATTTCAGACCATTAAATATATCAGTTGTGAGGGCTCACCGCTTTTTGTTTTCATCGAGTATGTTAACGCATGATATTAGGTAATATTTCTTTTAAAACTTGCCAATGTTAGGCTGTAAGCTTAGCTGACGTTGCTGGTTTAGTTAGTTGTCGCTAAAAGGTGCCTAAGTTTGCACATTATCTATTAAAGCTCTACGTCACAATTAGTTTTACGATTGCATTTTCAAAAGGCGTTAACGTTACTTTTTATATATTTATTTCGACGGTGTCATATGGTGCTATCATGCAGTACCGAATCTGTATATTCAGAAAGGGAGTTAAACCAAATGAATTAAGACCTTCACCGCTCATTAAATTCAGACGACAGTCTGAATTTACATACATTCATTATCAGAGCCAGCTCTTACTGGCCATCTCTGTGGACCCCTGTAGTTACATCAGTATGACTCTAATCTGTCACACTCGCGATGGACGTTCCCTCTTTTCTGTGTTGACTAGGTTGTAAGTCTCAGACCATGGCCATGGAAAGCAGCGCCAGGGTGCAGGCAGAGGCAGAGGAGGAGGAAAACTTCGGCCCACAGCCTCTGTGCAGACTGGAGGTATGGAGCCTTGACAGAAATACTGATTCATACTGCACTTAGCAATTGATGTAATATACAATTTTGGCAGCCATGGCTTTTTCTGAGAGCAACTTGCTTGTAGGAAAAGCAGGCAGGGCCGACATTTTTACGTTTTATGTCTGAATAATTAATTTCTAGAGCTTTGATTTTAACTCCTGTTATGGTGCAGGACAAAAAGACTATGTTATTAACTTTTATTTCATAAATAAGTAAATGAATAAAACCTAACCTGGTTGTCTCCTCTTCATTTTGTCTGTATGCAGCAATGTGGAATCAGTGCCAGTGACATCAAGAAGCTGGAGGACGCAGGTTTCCACACCATAGAGGCAGTGGCTTATGCACCCAAGAAAGAGCTGCTTAACATCAAAGGCATCAGTGAAGCCAAAGCTGACAAAATTTTAGTAAGAAAGCAGTCTTCAGATCCAGAGTGATGCATGAGTTGTGCCTCACCTGCACATGGTTCTTTTTGCTAGAAGGAAAGTGGTCATATTTAAGATCACTTCTGCTTTTATTTGGGGCACATTTACTTGTTTATGCAGTGTATGTAGTCAGTGAGAAGCTTGTCCAGTTCTTCTCCAAAATTTCCCCATATTTTTTCTTAACATATCCAATAGGCCATGTCCAGACCCTGCAGTTGCAGAAGCATCCTTTATTGTCCAGTGGTTTCCAGAGGCAACTTATCACTTGTGTCAGTTAGTGTCAGTGACCTGCTCTGAGCAAGCTATAATGGAGACCCTAATTATCAGCTGACATGTAAAATGATCCAGATAAATCTATGATAATATCTGCCAATATGTCTACCCAACCAGTTTGTCTGTTTAGCCCAACTTCTTCTTTGCTGGGACAAACATGTAAATTGCACGATAGATATTACTGTCTCTTATTTATTTTCTTCCCATTTTTCATCCATCTCAGACTGAAGCTGCCAAACTTGTGCCAATGGGTTTTACCACAGCTACTGAGTTCCACCAGAGAAGGGCGGAGATCATTCAGATCTCTACAGGCTCCAAAGAGCTCGACAAACTTCTGCAGGGTTTGTATGACTTGTATCATCCAGAAATTCACCCTTATTTTCACGGGTTAGTTAGTCATCGGGTTAGTGTTCAGAGTCCCAGTTCTGAGATGGCCAAGCCCCAGTAAACCATAGACACCAGCTTCCTCTCCTGATCATGTTTAAATACAAGTGATGCAACCATGAGGTGAACTTGGAAATAACACATGGGAGGAACTATATACTGGTTTATTTTACTCCGCCTTTCTCCTGCAGGTGGGATTGAGACTGGCTCCATCACAGAGATGTTTGGAGAGTTCCGGACCGGAAAGACCCAGTTGTGCCACACACTCGCTGTCACCTGTCAGGTAGAGCCTAGACTGCCTGCATGGAGGGTCTCAGTGATGTTTGGAGGAGTTGTGTAATGTAATATGATTCACTGGGCCTCTGCAACTTTGTTTGTTTTGGGGGTTTGTTTGGTGGATTGGTTCATATGCACTGGTGTCAGTTTTGAAGAATGCATTGGCCAAGGAGACAGATGGAGAGAAAAAAAACTTGTTTTACAGTACATCAAATAAAGTTACATACTCGTGTCAGCTCCACTTACTGATCAGCGCTAAAAATTCTAAAATGGCTCGGCACTGCACTCAGTGGATTGCACCGTCCTCTCCGCCCACAGCTGCCCATTGATCAGGGAGGTGGAGAAGGAAAAGCCATGTACATCGACACGGAGGGGACCTTCAGGCCAGAGAGACTCCTTGCTGTTGCTGAAAGGTGAGTTTCATATTTCTTCTCCGGTGCTCAGCCCGTAAAGTATTAAGTGTTAAAGCATACACAGCAAGTTGTTTTGCACTCAGTCTTGGCTATTTTGATACACTGTCAGCCTGCCTCTGTCATCTCCCAATTTGGAAATGCACAGTTAAAGAACAGCTGCCATGACATTCCATGTGATCACTTTCTGCTGTCAGGTATGGGCTCGTAGGCAGTGATGTTCTGGACAATGTGGCCTATGCTCGAGCCTTCAACACAGATCATCAGACCCAGCTGCTGTACCAAGCCTCTGCCATGATGGCTGAGTCCAGGTTGGTGTTACACTGAATGTTTTGTGTGATCTAAAAATAAAAGCAAGAGACAGGAACATTTCCATGCTGAAGTGAAATACTTACTGCATTTACACATTTCCAAAAGTAGCTTTCATTCATGACAACTTTTTTTGTATTGACTGGGATGTACAAATATGTGATAGTTGTGTACGATTTTGTTGTCTTTAAATGTAATCATTGCGCCCCTGAGTACCTACTGTAGCATTAACCACAATACTTTTCCATGTATTCCGATATCAGCATCTTGATTATGTCCAATAACAGCAGCTATTCATAATGACATGTCAGTGCTAACACCCACATACTTCATTTACCTGGATTCCAGGTATGCTCTGCTGATAGTGGACAGTGCAACTGCTCTGTATCGAACGGATTACTCAGGCAGAGGTGAGCTGTCGGCCAGACAGGGACATCTGGGACGCTTCCTTCGCATGCTGCTCAGGCTGGCAGATGAGGTAGGCAGCTGGCCTGGGTGCAGATGCACTTACCAAGGTCACTTGCAGTCTGATAACGTGCTTTTCTGGTGATACCATCAGCTGACTGTAAAAGGACCAGGCAAAAAACGAAAACATACAAGTATTCTGGTATAGTTTTACTTGCTAGCTAATTCAGTTTTTGCAACTCGTACTGAATTTTCAGTCAAGAAGTATGTAATGTATTTCAAAGCTTAACTGTAAAACCATGGCTGTTATTTGTCTCCTTCTACTTATGTTTCAACAGTTTGGTGTTGCTGTGGTGATAACTAACCAGGTGGTTGCACAGGTGGATGGGGCTGCCATGTTTTCTGCAGATCCCAAGAAACCGATTGGAGGCAACATTCTGGCTCATGCCTCCACCACACGGTGAGTGAAGCAGTGTGCTGTTACTCATGCACACAGGACTGTTGTAAACTTTCACAGTGTCTTTGAATAGAGCTCCATGTCAGTAAAAGGTCCATCAATATACACCTAAACGTTGACAGGATGCTTTGATGACACCATGATTTCATCATTCTAAGTTTGTTAAACTGGTATTGTGTTTGCAGCTTGTATCTGAGGAAAGGCAGGGGAGAGACGAGGATCTGCAAAATCTACGATTCACCCTGTCTGCCAGAGGCAGAAGCCATGTTTGCCATTAATGCTGATGGAGTGGGTGATGCCAAGGACTGAGCTGGCAGAGAGGCAGGAAGCAGTGGTGTGGTGATCCGTGATAAACTGTCACACCTGACATTCTTGGACTTAAATGTTGCGATCTAGACCTGAACTGCCGCCCTCAGAAAAAGCCTTAGATTGATGAGTAATCAAAAGACCATCGCCAAAGGCTCTATGATTGATGCTCACTGAGACAGAGTTGATGAGATGGTCCAGGTTGCAGATTAGACAGAGTGCTGCTCGAGGACACAACACCAGCTGAAACTTTTAGTTTACTGTAAGTGGGGGCTCATTTACACTGAAGTACATTGCTCTTGACTATGAAAATACTGCTGATACTAAATCATAATTGCATGATGGCAATTACAATTTAGTAATTCTACAATTTAAAAAAAAAACTTTATCACGTTTGAGAATAAAGTTGCAAAAAATTAAATTTAGATTTTTCAGTAAATACCAAAACTAGGCAGAGCTGAAGATTTCAAATTTCGATATGATCCTTTTTCTTTGTTAAATGCAATGTGCCTCAGGAGTTTTACCCTCAGAGGCTGACAAAAGAGTCAAAATTCTTTGAAGTTTGAGAAATATGTTTAATGAGAACTTTGAGTGGTGTCCTTTGTTTGTGTGGATGTCTGATGGGGAAATGCCTGTGAGAATGCTGTTGTTTGCAATGATGCTTTCCTATACCACTACGCTTACATTTAATTCCTACATTCCTAGAAAGCAGTTTTTGTCCTCATCCTGCCACCTGGTGTGTTCCTTTTGTTTGTCTTTACATAACCTTCTGTAAATAAGCTTATATAAAGCTAATTAAATGTTTTACCATTAAACTGACTCTCGTGTTAGTATCATCATCATCATCATCATCACAGATTTTACAATGTAAGTTGTGTCCCTGTCATCATCATTGATGACACTGCACCAGGACACTCAGATTATGGGACATGTCATTGGAGTCACACTAGATTCAAGAGGATTTGTGTGACAAGTGCAGGTTGGGACAAAGACCAGCACACTGTCCACCCGTCACAGAGCTTGTTCTGATGTTGGAGACCAAAAATGGACTGTAACCCCACACACACACACACACCCACTGACTGTTTATTCATGTGTCGAAGATGGACAATACATGAAGTGGACTTTGTCATTGACATAAATTCTTGTTAAAAAAAGTTTTTTAACATGTATTGGCTCCATTATATATTGTTTGTAATTGCCATGAGATATTCTATGTCAATTAGGGGCCGGGATGTTGGAGCCAAAATTATAATTTGGTAATTTGAAGACTAATGCTAACATTATTATTACTATTACTTTATTATTTTGAATTGATTCAGTTGTATTTTGTTAATCGGGCTCCGTGGTGGCGTGTGGGTTGATTGTCAGAGGCAGCGTCATGTCAGCCAGCTGACCATCATGTAGCTGATGCTGTCCGGTCTTCAGCTGGAACATGTAGGTCAGGAGCAGTATGAGATGGTCGCTCGTTGTGGTTAGTAGACACACAGATTTTTGACCGCTTGAGCTAAGTAACTGAGTTTGTTTCATTGAGTTCAGTTATTGCATTTTTGTTCATTTGAATGTGACGCCTCTGCTCTTGCTACCGGTAAGAAAATCTTTTGTTTGTCAAGACGGAGAAATGGACAATAAATACAACTAAAAGGAACCGTGGACTCTGGTTATTACTTAAGAGTGTCAACCATAAAACTCAAGCCAGAGAGATCTGTTTGAAAGTTGCACTTTTAGCTATTCGTGTAGATAGCTGAGGATGGGGTTTAGTGGTCAAACAAATTAAACAAATCATGAGGCAAATACAAAATAAAAACTTTATTCAGTGTTATCCATGTGTAAGTCTGTCAACAACAGTGACTGGGAAATTTAAGTTTAAGAAGAATAATTTAATAGAAAACAAAGTGTCATTAAAATGTTCAGTCACAAAGTCATCACCTGCCAACACACTGCAGCTTCACAACAATGTTCACACACAAACACCTTCAGGATAGCTGCAAACATTCAGGAAAATGAAAATAAAAAAATATTAGGATGTTTCTCAGTCAAATAAAAAGCTCTTTGCACTCTATAATTTCACTTCTATGGTTGTTAGGGTTCAAGGTGCAGTTGCTCATACTACAGTATTAGTTGGGAGGGTTGTTAAATTATTTCAAACTGGAGCTGACCTGAAAAAAAGACTGGTATTCAAATCAAAATGCTACAGTCTTATCACTATATCTTCATATTATGTAACACCTCAATAAGCAAATGCCAGTCAAAGATGGATTAAGAGACCAGCGGAATAGCATGAGAATGGAGAATGGAGAGTGTACAACACAAGAAAAGTTACCAACTTTAACTTTAAGGTGAAAAACATTCAGCAGATTAATTTGTTTTATCATATTTATCTCTGACTGAGATTTTTTGCACTGTTTTGGAAAATATCCAGACAAGTTCCTCTGTGTGAGATTCTCTCCCTTGCAAGTTATTTATATGTACAGGTTTTGAGATATCTCTCATGATAATTCAAACCAAAACCATCTGTATGCAAAGATAGTACTTAAGGGAGGTGATTCTTTTGTTTGGATGAACTTGTCCTTTAACTATGCCTGAAAAAATTACATCACGATATATATATATATAACTATATATATATAAAACTCAGTGGTACTGGCTCAATTAATTTATATTAAAATTTGCAGAAAATAAATACACATCAATAAACTTCATATAATTACATAGTGACAGTATAACAAATATATTCACCAATGTTGGGAAACAAGATGAGTGTGCCTTTTGTAGAGCACATCTGATTGGATCACCACTGATGGTAACCTGTCAATTGAACAGTGCTGTCAGCTTGGTAGCTCCATCCACCGGATCTCAGCAGAATAATGATCGTTTAGATTTTTCTGTGAGTTAAATCTTGAAGCTGAGCCTCCAGTAGAGATGTTTCTTCATCCTTAAAAACAACAAAACAAGAAATGAAACTTGTTCCTTTACATCTCAAGCCTTAAGTCTGTTAATTCTTATGTAGCTTAATTATGCATCTGTGAAATTCACCATCTTTTCTCCATATATACTGCAAGATGTAACTATGGACACAACTCTGTTACATCATGCTGGCTTGCTCCTGTAGAGATCGGTATGATTAGCAGGCTTGAAGAAGCAGGAACCTACTACCATTACATCATGAAGTGGTGCTGCTGTACTGTGACTAATCCATTTAAGCCAGGGATGTCAAACTCGTGCCATGGAGGTTCGAGAGGCTGCAGGTTTCCTTTCCAACCAAACACTCCACCAGCTGATTTCACTGATTACCTCACCTTCAAGCAGAGAGCAGGGACTAATCAGTGT
>JAQNCA010000012.1:542981-555747 GCA_029783725.1 Acanthurus tractus
AACAAGGTTGTCTCAAGACACTTTACATGTAGAGCATGTCAAGATCACACTCTATAAGTACATTGATTGTTTGAATTCATAGGAACCCAACAATTGAAAGCAATTCCCATAGTAAAACTATATAAACTGAACAAGCCAGAGTTGGCTGATTCAGCATTAAGAATCAACTTAACTTTAAGGACACTAAAGCCATGTAGGATTTTGTTTTTTGTTTTTTTCTAAATGTCAATCCAGATCAACAGCCAGGATTTATAATGCAAAGCGGTAGGATAAACAAAAACAAAGAATGCACTGACACTTCCCATATTTGCACCTGCATTCAGATTTTTCTGTGGTTCAGTTGGAGCACTTTGGTACTGTAACTGGGTAAAAGAGCTATCACTTGTGCCCATGGTCACTATGAGCTCTCACACAGGAAATGAGAACTGCTCCTTGTGTATATATATTTTGTAATACTTGTAATTGTGTGGCTGTGAGAATATTTACTGAACATAGACATTGGGATATGTAGGTGTAGATTTAGTATTGTAGCTTCCTGTGAAGAGGCTGGGGACTTGTGACTGTTATAGAAAAGTAATGTTCAAAATGGCAGAAATCATGTGTTTGAATGATGTTTATATCTGTCGAACAGTGAATCCACCGTTGTTTTTAATATAGTGTTGTAATTAATGATACAAAGTAACAAACAGGCTGTTTTTGGTCACCAAAACATGTCATCACTCGATCACTTGAAATCAGCATAACAAGGTATGGCTTTTTTCTTTCAACTAAAGGTCATCACACACATTTTGACTGTAATAATACTGTTTCATGTTTGAATCCAAAATATGCAGTTTTGCACAAGTGTTATTGTCGCCTGACCCCTTGAGCCTTGTTACCTCAGTGCTTTAGTCAGTAACTTTTTTTGAGGGAAACATGAGTGCCAAGCAAAATTAGACTTGCAGGTATTATCCTTCAGTGGACTCACCTTTGGAGAAGCACACAGCACCTATAAAATAAGTCAGAGCGCAGCGTGACTCCAGACCACAGCCCTGTTTAACCACTGGGGCTGGTTTCGGGGTCGTGGTCTACGGCTGCTGTCCGCCCTTCAACGCTTTCTCCGCCCTCTGGAGTTTATAAATGAGCCGAACTACATCCACCCAGCGGCCTGAGCTCAGACGGGCGCTGCGGGAAACACGCAACATGGCGGAGAAAGGCAGCGAGTGGCCGATGTGCTCCCGACCCTGTTCTCCGGCACCACAATAGAGCCGCTGCTCTCTGCTTGGGTCGGGTCTGAGGATGCGCACTGAAAGGACGGTTTGCACTGATACGACGAGAGAAAAACTGTTGGAATGAGCCGCCGGTGAGGAAGTCGACATGAGCCGACGCGCAACAGGTAGGACAAGTGCGACAGAGCACGCGACCAGCCTCCGGCCGCACCGGCTCCTGCGTGCGGATGGAAACTCTGTAATCCGGTGATAGACTTCTAAACTTGTGTTTCCCGTCATCACTTTGTAAGCGCTGCTACCAGGCAACTTTTCCACAGGCAGGAAGGGATTTGCTGGACTGGTTTCTCCAGAGACATACAGTGAGGAGGGCTGGAAATTCTTGTCGGGCGTGTTTTCAATAAAAATAATCATTTCCCACCAACCTTTCAGACATCCAGGAGTGTGTGCGGGACCGGGCCCAGGACCGGGCCCAGGACCGGGCCCCTTCCCCGCGGCTGCCTGCTGATCATGTGCTCCGCTCAGGAGCTGTGCTCTTCCCTGGTAGATATTCATCCAGCCTCCTCTGCCTCCTCTACAAGGTTTTCTATGAAATGTACGGTAAAATGGCTTGTTGCAATCAGTGGCAACCTTGTCCAGAATGGAATGCTAATGAAGACATTTTGAATTCAGAGCCTACATCAACACTTGAGTTTCAAAAACTGAAGGGACAGATGGTGAAAACGTCTTTCAGTATATTGAAGATAAACCTAATCCCTTCATTTTTTGGTTACATTGGCAAGACTGTATATGCTCACTAAAGTGTCCTTAATGTAGTAAGGATGCCAGACTTTGCTGTAGGCAAATCCATTTTTTGATCTGTCTGTACAGGTGCTTTTGATCAACATGGCTGCCCTTTGATCATGTTCCCAGTGGACAGGCAAGACAAACTCTCCTCAGAACTCAGCAAAGCAGAAGTGGTGGACTTCATAAATTACTTTCTCTGTCTGCACAAGTATGTCGAGTCCAACAGTTTTACATTGTATATGTGCATTTGAGAGGGAGTACATGATGTACTCAAGGTTGGATCATTCTCTCTCAACAGCAAGAAGCAGGAGAAGGAGAGCTTGGTGTCGGTGGTGGCTGATCTGCAGCATGCCTCACTTGCCACAGTCAGGTTTATCGCTGAGACCCTGCAGCTGCTTGAGGTACTGCTGTGGCAGTGTGTGATGTGTGGTCCTGCTAGAAATACTGGCTGGAAAGTAGATGTCCACCTCATGCAGAAAGTGCCACCTATAGGCCCAATCTCAGTGTTTTGCTTCACCGGACCTGAAGCCCAGAACCCCTTCCAGATGTAGTTGACATGACTTGGTACTGCTTGTGAGAAGGTGTAAGAGGCTCCAAGAGCCTGAAATAATAGACTCATTGGAGACTTACAGCCTCAGAGGGAAGAGGACAGAGACAAACAGCAGCAGAAGTGGGCAGGGGTGGAAGTTGCTGTCAAGTGAAACAATTTACTGGAGGTTTAAGACAGGAGGTTACAGAAAATCTCACCTTGCGCTAGATCTAATCCAATGTATTAAAATCTTATCAAAACCATATGAATTTGTGTACAATGTGCAATTGCCTAAAATATGACCAGGTAGCAAATCAAGTCATATTTTTATGACTTGATTTGTAGGCAGTCTGTCGCTTTGGGGGGTGTGTTGTTTGTCTAGACTCAACTCTTACTTTCCAGTAGTGATAAGTGTTCTTTTAAAGATGCATTCATTGATCAACAATAACAGAAAACAGGTTAACAGACGTGCAGTCATCCACATGTTACTGGATGTATCAGGCCCAGTGCTGGGCTATGAGGCAGATGGGCAACCCCCCAGCCCCAATGAATCCTAAAGGAGAGTCTCACTTGAACTGAAGGTCAGGGTTTTTGTAATATTATTTACTTCTAATTTGTTAAGTAACCAAATAAGCCACAAAATGACTGTGTCAAGAAAGGCATGTCCTGCATTTCCAGCCTTCTGTGGCCCGTTCTCATAAAGGGGCCCTGTGTGAAAATGTAGTCGTCTTTTATTATTTTTGTTCACAGTACACGGTGCATCATGACAAAACAAACAGTAAATGTTATTTCCACCAGCATCGCAAACAAACACAAACACGACAACTTGTTATTAGAATTTGATCCCTGAGGTTCTATTCACATGTTAGTCATCTAAGCCCAGGAAACTGCAGAACTCTGAGCTCTGTGAGCTAGTGTGTGTGTGTGCCTGAAGTTTGACTTACTGTGGCCTCTGTTGCTTTGTTCTGAACTGGTCTCAGTTTGTCCCCCAACTTTATGTCAGAGCAATACTAGATAGCTATGCAGTAGCGTGAGCCTTTAGAGTCATTTCATTCCATGTTTCTATTTTAAAAAAACAAAAAAACAATTTGGTGCTAAGTTTTCTGTACACTTTTCATTTCTAGCTCCACAAGCAGACAGTCCACTGTGTGTATATGATTCAGCCCCAAAAGAAGGATGTTGTCAAACTGCTGCTGAAGCTCCTGGCTCCATTCAAGTCTTCCACTGCCCCTTTCAAGGTAAATGAAATGAAACAAACAATAGCTTTGGGTTTGGTTTTGGATTTGACTTCAATATGTAACACTGATCTCATCTCTTTGCAGAAAGTCCTACTAAAAGAAATCCCAGAACTTTCCAACTACATTGACCGAAGCCAGTTAACAGCACCGTTGGGTGGCTACCTTATTTATTGTCACCAGAGTTGGGTTGCATTTATTAAGGTAATATATTTTACAATTAAATTATTTAAATTACAACATGTCATATCTGTGTCAAAAAGGCATGTCTAAAAATACGCTTCATTTTTGTTGCTGTCCTTTTTTTCTGGAGATATCTATTATAATGAAATCATTCTTTTTTTCACTTTAATGTACACTCCATTAGCTGCTGGATTGGCGAAGGCCTGCTGACCAGATACTATAATTAGTTAAGACTAGACACTTTACAGGAGTAAACAAGCCCAAGTCAAAGTTGAGCCAAATAAAATAACTTGTATTTTGTACACATTCCAACTTCAGCATTGTAGTGAAGAAAAATCCCTTTATGTGCTGAGGTTGGCAGAATTTCAACAGTTTGTACTCAAGGGATGTACTTTACCATTCAAACAGGAAATGCCCTAAGACCTCTATATCTAGTGTTAACAACCTGTGCTAAAATCTACTTCATATAATACAATGGGCCTCATGTAAGAAAAGTATACAAACAGATAATGTTCTGAATGAACACATACGCACCTATAAATGTGTTGCTTTCACCAGTAGCTCTCCTCTCATCCACAGTAATTCATCAAGAAAAGGTCATTTTTAGGACAGTTGTGCAGTTCGGGTCTGCTGAATATGCCCTTGAACACTTGTAAAGCAGACATGGTGGGAAAAATTGAGAAGTGTATGATAAAGACTCAAAACTGTTCCTTCAAAAGGCAGTGTACATGAAGATAAGTCTTTGTCAGTAAAATTCCCTATCAGTAATCTTAGTTTACCAGGCAAATCATCCAATTGTTGTTTTGTAAAATTTGACTTAAATGAGAATGGATTTATCAATATTTTGTATATAGATGCAAACAAGTCGACCATTCTGACTAGTTCAGTTTTGTAAACATAAAAGTATCTGAATGAAAGCAAAACCTGTGAAGCTGTCTTATGATCAGTCAGAGGACTTAGCACAAAGTAACATTGTCCTGCTCTCTTAAGCAGCTGTAGAGCATGTGTACACACACACACAAACTCAGTTATTCTGCTTCCGTGTGAAGGACTCAGTTCTGTTTTATCTGCATTACAATTCTTCAGTTAAAATTATTCATTCAAACTAAGTATTGATTCTTTGAAAGTGAGAGCCTGCCCAGCTCATTCAGTCAAGAGATGTTTTCATTTCTCAATCCATTTATGAGATCTATCCGAGCGGCCTGTGTCTATTGTCTGTTGCCTTGGTGAAGCCTGTGCAAATGCCTAGCGTAATCAGCTGACCTTATTAGCAAGTGAAAGGAGCCCCTCTTTCCATTACATTATACATTCAGTCATGTACAACAAGGGTTTTTGGACGTGATGGTGGTGTTCATTAACCATGGTTGCTCTTTGCTTATGGAAGACCTACTTAGGATGCAACTATGCAATCTTCAATAGACTCACATTAAACTTGTGGTCGCTGAGCAGTTTTCCCAGCGTCTGCTAAGCATCAATAAAAAAGTGCCATAGTTATAACATTACCAGCTTGATTATAAGAACAACGTTTTTGACAACAGAAGTGTGTATGAGTGTGTGAGTGTTAACAGAGATGTCATAAGACAGGAGACAATCCATCATCAGACAAACATATTGTGAGTCTAGATGTGTTTAAGATTGTATAGAAGTTTTGACATGTGAAGTCGTGGCTCTCACCCCAGTCATGCCCCACCCCCGACACTGCCTGGCTGGGAGGGTGTCACCATGTCTGAGTGGTGGGACTTACCTAGGATCACTTGGGTGTCGGTCATTAGAGTAAAACCTTGTGCATGTAATCTCATTAAAAATACATTTAAAATGTTTGCAGTGAAAAAGTACAAAAGATGGTCTTATTTACAACACTATCAAATTAATTGTGAACCATCTTGGTCTGGTCACAATGATCGAGGCACTCTCAGTTGACCCTTGCCCTTTGCTGCTCCTTGCAGGAGATCGATGCGTTTGTCCAGGATTTCCTGTCTGTAGTCCAGCGTCTGCCCTCTTGTATTGCCACCCTGCATGCTCTGTCCAGACTGCCACTGCCCACCACCTTCAACGAACTCCAACACTTCTGCTCCACCAACGAGGCCAAGTTCCAGCAGCTCAGGGGGTTGGGCTCATTATTTTCTGCTCCTCTTGTAGGCCCACACTGATTCACTCACATGTCCAGATTGTAATCAGATTTGTTTGACAAGTCTTATATTCAGCATATCATTTGATTTTGTTTTGAGATGAAGTAATCGTTACACACACAAAGGAAAGACCATTAAACACTGTTGTCTGCTCTTGTTATTCCTCAGCAGAGCGTTGAAAGGCAGGAAATACAAGTTGTACAATCACTTATCTTTGTTGCCAGTTTCGAAGCATCAGTGTTTTAGAGACTGAAGCACTTGAATATGAATGTGAACTGAAATCATTAAGTGAAACAAAAAAAAAAAGTTCACTGGAAGTCAGCAGCATACTAGCTGTGTCCTTTCAAGGGTACGAACTTGCAGGTTTAGAAAGCAGCCTTTGTCAAGATTGTGGCTGCTGGAATATGTGAATGTGCAATAAAAATATTTTTTCCACTAGTGTCAAGAACACCACGAGTGCAGGTTACATAAGCAGGAAACAAAACACTAAGTTGTTTCATGGTATTTCTTTCACCCGGTGTCGTCAGACTGGCCCATATTAATATCTGTGTGTGCTCTGGTATGCAGGGAGCTCGGGCTGGATGAGTTGCTCAGGCATTGTGAGAGCGTGGTGGAGAAGCTGCGTTACCCCGAGAGGGAGCCGTGCTACCAGGCGATGGCTGGTACTGCCCTCTTCACTCACATGGCCTTCGACATGCTCGAGAGCCACTGCAGGTACTTCAGGCAGCTGACTCCCAGAGTGCCTAGTCAAAGGAAATACCACTGCCTTCAAATGCTTTTATCTTAATCCTCTGTAATAACACTTCCCACACATACCACGCAGTGATGTTGCAAGCATGCTTTGCTGCTCCACAACCAAAGAGCAGCCTGAGATTTAACAGTAAGGATTTATTTAAGGCAGAGAAATGTTGATTTCTCAGTTTTATGGTATGCTTTTTTATGGTGGTTGAACTGGACCAATTTGACCTTTTATTTTTTCAGTGTTACTGTTTTTGGCCCTCTGTTGTGTTGCCATGCTAACCTGGGTTGATAACATAAATGCAAGACTAGTGCCCATCCTTATGTGTTGCAGTAGAGGTAAAAGTGTGACCTAACCCTCCCTGACAGGTGGGGTGAGTGTGTGGAAAGCTGAGCCAGGTCACTCTCTCGCTCCCTTCTTTCTTCCTCCTCTATGTGAAGCCTCTCACTACTTTTCTTTCCGGACTCTTTGAAATGTTTCGCTTCCTCCCTCTGCCAGGCTTGTTCTGACTGCGTGGCTCTCTTAGAATTTCTTGACAATACTTTTCAAACGACTGTTGTTATAACAGAATGAGCACTACCTGAGCCACCTATGAGCTCTTACCATCATCAGACACCATTGTCCTTTGAAACACCCCCACAGAGGATAAAACCAGGGGTCTCCACCTGCCAGTCAGACAGGCCTAGCCCAGGCTGATGAGCATGAACTGATGGAGCCTCTTGGATAAGAGGCGAAACTTCCTCACAGACATAATATTGAGTCCAGTTGCCTTTGATTTATTTGCCCAGAATAGCTCTGACCTGGATGAGAACTGTCACAGATAACCCTCAGCTTTAACTCAGTTTTAGAAGCTTTGAGCTTTACAAAGTCACAGCACATTGGGTTGTATATAAATAAAATCTTCTTTTCTACCTTACAGAATAACTGCAGCTGTGGAAAAAGTGGAGCTGCTGTGGCAGCAAGCCTTTTCTAAGGCCCACCTGCAGTTACAGGTGTTCCAGCTGCGAAAAGATGCATTGCAGGTCAGTCTTTGGAGAGTGGAGTCTGAGGGCACGTCTTGTTGTTAACCATAAATGTTTACACAGCATAAAAAAACTATCATGCACTGGTTCCTTTGGGCTTTTGAGCTTCTCATGCTGACTAAACAAGGATCATCTGAACAGGGACATAATCTGAGTGTGTTTGTGGTTTCAAAGCAAAATGAACATATGACAGGACTCAGTGAAGTACAGCAGGAGTTGCTGTCAGTTACCACAAATATTCAGTATATTTAAAACCCTCTGAAATCCCTTCAAACTTTTCCAAATTCTTTATTTCATGATTTTACTACAGTTGATCACACATGTACCATCATGTGATGGATGAACGCAATTTCCAAATTCAGTTAAAATATTCAAAACTTAATGAACATCAGTGAATTTGATGTGAGATAATATTGCACTTTTTTTCTATCGAGCAGGGCGGCCTGCACATGTGCAGCTTGATCACACAGACTCAGTGGGTCTGCTGGAGGTTATTCATGTTCAGGCAACGGTTCTTGTTGTTAACAATTTTCTTGCGGAGACAAATGTAGCCGTTTCATTTTTCATCAACAGAATTTCTGACTTCAGCCACAAAGTCTTCAACAAACTCTCACCTTGCATCTGCAGATTTGGTAGCAGATTTGGAGAGTTTGAGCTCCTGAAAGCACACTGCCCCTCTCAGAGGGCCTCCTTCAGATAAGACGTGTGTGTGTGTGTGTGTCAGGCTTTCTCTGTGAATTGAATGTTTATTTTTGCTTCTAGATCACAGAGCAGATCAATACTCTTCTTCAAGAAAAACTCCAGCCTTACAAAATGGAGATTGCAAAGGATGATGCGCTGGCAGTGATGCTGGTGTCTGAATTTGAGGTGTCGATACACACTCCCGCCATGGTACTCACTTGAGCTTATGTGCTCTTTAGCTTTTTCACTGTCCTGGAAGTGTCCTGTTGTTCACCTCTCTATTCAAAACCCTCCCTCTCCTCCTGGTCATCCATCAGGCGCTGGTTCACTGTGCTGAAGATGTGATCCACACGCTGGCAGAGATCCTGCCCTTTGATGCTCACAGCAGGGAGCATTGGGTTCTGGACCTGGAAAGGCTGAAGGAGAAACTCCATTCTGCTGTGCACTTTGTTCTGCAAACCCTCAGAGCAGTTTCTAGCTACCATTACAACTACAACAAGGCAAGCTCTCAACTTTTCATGATACGTAAGAGGTCAGACTCTATATTGATTCCTGTGGTGTTTTCCTATAGGTTAGAGATCACCATCCAACTGAAGCTCATGTGTAAGAGATAAAAGGAGTTGAAGTGACTAAAGTAGAAGCATTTTAAATGTTAAGTTTGAAGTTGAAGGCCTGTAGGCAGTAGAACCATGAGACTGCTGAACGCAGAGCAGCAAGTGATGGATGTGTATTTGTAGTGTTCTTGTTTTTTCTTTGTTAAAGTTAACCCTGCTGGTTCTGTCACCCATAGTATATTCTGTTCTAATTAGCATCTGCAAGCTTCAACAAGCCTTCCTGTCCTGTTCTGTAGTGTCCTCTTTGACCACAGGCTGAGTGATTTATTGTGGCATGAGGTTTGAAAAAGATTCACACAGATTCAAGCATGAACTTCAAACATGTTGTTTGAATGTAAAAGCAGGCTTAATGCTTTGAGTGTTACCTTGACAACTGAAATAAATATAATCAAATTTTTGCCATCCTTCACTTTTATGCTGCTGTCCAGATGTGATTTTCTATTTTTCTATCTGATGCTGTAATTGTCATTGCTGAATTACAGATGCATGTGTGTACACTGATGTCCTGACCCTGTTTGTTGTTCTTCTCTCAGGCCTGCAGCTGGTACAGGCAGGTTCTCACTGATAATGTCCTCCAGGAGCTGCTGTCAGGTGTTAATGGTGTTAACGGTGCTGCCACGCAGGGACGGAGGAGGAACTGGGGGTCGATCCCTGCGTGGAGGCACAAAGTGTCCACCTTCTTGAAGAGCAATCCCCCTCCAGATATTGAAGAGCTGCTTCATCTGGCTCATCTGTCTGATGTTATCCCAGATGCTGAGGTCCAGCAGGCGGGCAGGCGCATGTCGCAGCGGTGAGAGCACCGAGTCTCACATCATAAAGCAGTTTTAAAGATGGCCGTGTTTTTGTCCTGTTACTGAAGCTTCTTACATAGATATGTAGAATACATCTTGCTTTTGATGGACACATAATTTCAAAATCAAAAACATCATGAGGACCTGGTCCATTAACTTCAAATACATGTTGGCTGAAAGTCTCAGGAACTGCAATTTGCTTCAGTTTTCAGGTTTATTTTCCAGAAAGTTAAGGGGACAAATGATTTTATCTGTATTACCCACTTCTGTGTTAACTCCATCGTCCACAAGAATAGTAAACATGAAACAGTTTGGAAAAGCAGAAATAGTGTGAACACATTCCTTTCAAGGGTTATCAGATCATTGGCCAACAAATGTCACTTGGCCAATTTTGAAGTAATGATTCATTTTACCCATCAGGTGCTTGACCCTAAGGAAGCTGCTCATGTCTTGGAGCCCTGTGGCTGTCAGTCACCTCCAGCTGGCCTTACAGTGGCAGTATGAGTTGTTGCGAAGTAGCAATGAAAAGATTTGCCACACTGACGGTGCTGCAATCAGAACATCTCAGGTGGTTCAAGACCCCTCTGAACATAGCAGTAAGGAAGTGGCCAATCATCTGGGAACATCTCCTTCCACTGCAGTTTCTGGGGTGGTATCAGCTGAGTGCACACCCCCCTCCCACAGCTCATTCGATTCAGGCTTCGATGGAGCTCTGAGCAGCCCGCCGGATGCCTTAGGAGGGAGAGAAGGAGTGAGGTATCTGTCTCGAGTACCTGAGAACTGGGACACCACGAAACCTGTCTTGAGCCGGCCTCAATTCCACAGAGACGATCTCTCCAATGTTTCCGACTCTGAAGATCATAGAGAGGAGTTTGACTTTGTTTCTGGAGGAAACTCCTCTAGGGCTAGCATCCAGGTAATCCCGAAAGTAACCATGGATTCCCTCAACTTTGAGATCACAGTTAAGCGCTCAGCCGCACTACCCAGTAATCCTTGGCTTAGCTTGCCAGTAGATGATCTTGAAAACTCGTACACAGTCACCATCACACAGAACCCAACACTGCAAAAGAGAGATCTGCAATTCAGTGACCTCTCAGACCCCTGCACCACCGTCAACCAGTCAAGCAGGTCTGGAGATCAGCCCGAACAGCTGGAGAGGCTGTGCAGCACACAGTCCAGAGGGCCACCGAGCAGAGGCTGGATGCCACACTCGCACAGCACTTTGGAGGATCCCGAACTGAGTCCCATCGGCAAAATCCTCTCCAGCACGATAACAGATGGAAGCGATAAGTCTGTGTGCACCACAGAAGGGATTCCCTCTCTTCTATGGGACTCCTACGACCTCCATGACCAGAATCAGGATTCTGTTGATGGGTAATGCATCTCCTTTAAGTTTAAGCTAAGTTTGACCCAGGTTGTCTCGCTAAAGAAAATATCAAGTCCAAATAAATTTGAATGCAGCCCAGGTACTTTGTTGTAAACTACGGTGGCAGTGAGTTAGGATTCTGTTCATTCATGGTGCCTCCTGTGTCTCATTGGAGTGACAAGCTGATAGCCAGGACAAACATCATGAAGCAGCCTCACATCTGTGGACAACTCAAGTGCTTCCACACTTTCCTTCTCAGATAGCATTTCAAACCTAGTGTACTGAGGGTAGACATGGGTCACTTCTCCAGTATTTGAATGTAAGCAGATGATTATGGATTTCAACTTTTTCTGTGTCTTAACTTTTTTTTTTGTGGGGGAAAATGAGAGAAACTGACTCTTAAGCAAGCTAAACCCTGCCTGGTATCATGGTAGTCAAGCTGTAAGTCCCAGCATGGAATTCTGGCAGTTAAAGGTGATAACAGTATCTCTAGAAATATTTTTCTACACTTCAGACGATAGTAAACAAAAGCAGGCTTCTCATTTGTGGCCAGTAACTGCAGCTGTTGTTGTTCGATTTTACCAGCTGATATTAAAACAGAAAAACAGTTAAATCCATTTGTAACAATGCTGCTCTTATGTAGTTGTAAAACACAATGTATTTGTATGTACTTGAGGGCTGGTTTGGCTAATAGAAACAAATAGTGCTTTCCAATTTTTCTCTCAGCTTGGATGATATGTCCCTGAACGACTGGGATGTAAAAGAGCAGGAGGGTTTGAGGGAAGTAGAAAGGATCCTGGACAGGACTGATGCAATACTAGAGGTAAGAAACGCACTTTGCAATTTGAAAACAGAGTTTCAAGTAATGTGCAACTTGAACTCCAATATTAACCACTCAATCCACTTCCAGAGAATGTGACTTCAAATGAATGAGTGAATTGAATCAACTGCCCACTAAAGCGGTCCAATAAACTCTTTTCTCTCCAGAAAGAAGAAAAGGTTCTCGCCCAGGAGGCTGTGCTGGATGCTCTGCTGAGGTCTGAGGAGCAGCACGATCACTGGCCATTGTGGGACACTGCGGACCAGCAGGGTGTGGTACGTAAACATACTGTTGGTCAAATCAAGGATGTCAAGGGTCACATCAAGGGACTAAGATAATTTGAGGCTCCTCCTCAGTGACACTAGTTTACAGACTGCAAACAGAATTAATCAATCCCCTTTTTTCCTTTGTGTAAATGAATGTTATTCTGATACAGTATCACACTCATTATTGCACATTTTTAACTCCTAAAACTGGAGTCAATCATTCTGTCATGCTTCGTTGTGTTAACCAAAGTAAAATTATTTTGATTTAGCATAAATTGATATATCTCCAGGTCAACAGCTACGATTGTTATGGTCTTTGCAACCTTTTCATAAGAAAAAAAGAGTTTTACATGGGCATCACTTGGACAAACCTGTTCCCAGCTCAAAGTGAATAAGTGGG
>JAQNCA010000012.1:555972-573660 GCA_029783725.1 Acanthurus tractus
TAACCAAAGTAAAATTATTTTGATTTAGCATAAATTGATATATCTCCAGGTCAACAGCTACGATTGTTATGGTCTTTTCATAAGAAAAAAAGAGTTTTACATGGGCATCACTTGGACAAACCTGTTCCCAGCTCAAAGTGAATAAGTGGGAAATCAGAGAGAAAAACAGTTTTCCTACAGCAAAAATAAACATGTCCACATCTCTGCTCAACCATGCGGGACAGCGATGCACCGTCAAGGTGAAGTACGGGCTTCACCTTGTCCTTGTTTGTTTGTCATGATACAGAAAGCAGAGGAGGACAGAAATGAAACCAGATTATGTTTTTCTAGAGTCCTGACCTCACGGCTGGAGTACTGTTATGAGCTGAGGTTACTCAGCCACTGCCCAGAGGTTGATGCTCAAAATAAGCCAGCATTTCATTTACAGTGTGTGCACACACAGTCCCCACTACACACCTCTAGGAAGTCCTAAGTGATGATTAAGACTGTTTCTATTTTGAATCTATGGTAAAATCCCGCACAGTGTTAAGACTTCTTAAACACTAGTTACTGTTGACGAAGCTGATGGCAGGGCAGTCACACTGTCAGATCCTCTGAACAGAAACCAACACAAGTGTCATTGTGATGATCCTTGTTTCAGCTGTGTACCTGTGGAGCCTGTGCTTTATTTGACAGCCACTTTGTTGAATGTCTACCTTCACTGAACTACAGTGTTTTAATTACAGTTTACACTCAGTGTGAGCATGCAGTGCTCACTCATCACACCATCTCTGCCTGTGCTCATTTTTAAAGATGTCATCTAGTGAGCTGGCTGAAGCGGGTGTCCTTGGCCTGGAGGATACCCTTGTCCCTGCACAATCTGACAACCTCGGCGATGCTAGATCGTCTGCATCAGCAAGTAAAACTGAGGCCGAAAGGCACTGCACCGGAGCTGTTGAAGAGGCAGATACAGAAGCATTTCACAGCAGGCCGGACCTGCTTTCTGAACTAAGAAAAGTCTGCATTCTGGATGAACTGATCATGGAGGAGAGCCTCAAGATCCACGAGCTCAGATCCTGCATAGAAAAGCCCAATGAGGAACTCTTTGTGAGCAAAGCTCTAGATACAAAAGGGCTATCAAGTCTTCGCAAAGAGAAAGAAGCCATTCGATTACAGCTGGAAAAGGAGAAAAAGGAGGTGAATAAGCTTGAGAAGAGTTTGGGCAAAGAGTCTAAAGTAAAGAAGCACAAGAACAGAGCTAAAAAGGTTGTAAAATGTTCCATCATGCGTAAAGCTAGAACTGGGACTAACGAGGACAGAGCACTCTGCGATGAGCTTTTATCAGATAGCTGTAACAGATCACAGAGAGCACAGTGTACATCTGTGATCCACAGCCATTCTCAGGCCCAGGACACCTCTGACACTCAGGACATTCGAGCAGTAACGGGTCCTGATGTTGCCGAACAGCCTACACCTCAAGACTTGGTTAAACCAGATTCCCAAAGTCAAAAGCATTCCTCTAAAGCTGAGCCATCAGTGTTTAATAAAACTCTCCTTAACAGTCCCTCTGATTTAAAGGAGACTCCTGAAGATTCAGCAATCCAACCTCAGGGATGTAATCATGTGAAAGACTTGGACAGTTCTGGTGAAAATGCTACCATGTGCAAACCAGAAGCTTCCTTCACAACTCAAATGAAGCCAGATGATGGAACATTTGACCCAGGTGGACAACCACGCCTTTCTCCAGTGCCCAAGCCGAGAAAGATTTCGCTTCCCATGAATGAAAATCTTGCAGAACTGGAAACTCTTCATTCAACAGAGTTGAAAAAGTCAGCTCTGTCCTCAGTTGTGCAATTTCCCTGTAATGTGCAACTTGATCTAAAAGAGAAACCGCCTGATGCACTACCAAAGCAAGTAACTTCAGCCACCAGTCACCACTTGGTTCTTAGTGCAGATATGAAGGAATACAGCAGCAACAACAATAATAACCATGCTCTCCCAGAGGAGTTCAGGGTGTCATCAGACAGCTTACCTGAAGTAACTGCTGAAGATGAAAAGGATATGTTAGGTGTGCACAAACATCTGCCACACACAGATTTCCAGCCAGTGGAGAAAAGCCAGACTTCATCTCCTGTAGATGAAAGCTTCCGTCCACAGCTGGCGCCCCAGCTGCCCCCTGAGCAGCATCTGGAGCTCAGACTTGGAGGAAGAGATGTGCAGAAAGAAGACCTGCTTCATAATGTTCAGAGCTCTGAGGCCATGAGGTCGTCAGAGTCGGGGATTCAGGCCCAGCTCTGCATCACCATGAAAGAGGTACAATATCTACACTGAGTGACTAGTTTTTGAGTTTAAGCAATAACCTCAAATTTGACATAAATGTTTACGCTTTTCTTTAAAGGTTAAATCCAAGTTTTTTTAATATGCCTATTTACCTTTTTTTCTGAAACTATATAAAGCTGAGATTACTGTCATGTCTGTGTGTGAAGTGGAGAGTTAGGACATTGTTATTTCAATTAGATTTGTTTCTCTCAATTTGATTACAGATGACAGATTTCAAGACCCCCTTAGTGCTGGACACGGGGTCTGGTTTAATGAAGGCAGGATTTGCAGATCAAGACCTCCCGAACATTATATTCCCAACAATTATTGGGATGCCTAAATATGAGGTAAGGACATACACTCAATGCAGTACTACTTGCTCTCTACAAAAAACAAAAACAGAAGTGGTGTCTTTTGCCTCCTTTACAGGAAATAATGAATGGTGATGTTGAGAGGGAGGTGTACATTGGACATGAGGCTCAGCACATGAGAGGAGTCCTGTCTCTGAAGCATCCCATAAAGAATGGAATCATTTGTAACTGGGATGACATGGAAAAGGTAGGTTAGAATGCATATGTTTCATATGAGATATGGTGTCACTTGCTCCTAGAATTACTCACTGTTTCTGAGAAATGGACCAGGTTTTTGAAAACACCCAGACTGTAAAGTTTAAAATAAAGTGGTTTGGTTCATAGATATGGCATCACACGTTCCAGCAGCTGTGTGTGGATCCTGAGGATCACCCTGTTCTGCTGACTGAGGCAGCCATGAACCCCTTGGAGAACCGTCAGCGCATGGTGGAGATCATGTTTGAGTGTTTCAATGTTCCCTTCACCTATGTGGCCATGCAGGCAGTGCTGGCACTCTACACAGCAGGGAAAACAACAGGTAATTAGATCTATTAATGTGTATTTTTAGGAATTTTGCTTGTTGCTTGTAATGTGGGACTGATACTCATGGGTAAAAACTGGAACATCCTCTTAACTCAGAGTTTCAAAGGTACCCTGGGACATGCTTGACTTGATCCATCACTGCTTCTAAACCAAAAGCAGGCTAAGAACCTGAAACTAAAAGGTGTAGACCAAAACAGTTAAGAGAGCGAGAATTTGTCTAAGCAAAACCACTAAAGCTGTGTCAGCCATGGCCAGATACACTAGCAAAGAAGCTAAAAAAACAGCATGAATAAAAGATGGCTACCACACTCACCATCAGCATCCCTGTGTCTCAACTTGGCATGTTTTGTCACTGAAGGTGTGGTCCTTGACTCTGGAGACGGCCTGAGCCACAGTGTTCCTGTGTTTGAGGGATACTGTCTGCCTCATGCAGTGCAGCGCTTCTCTTTGGCTGGTGGAGATGTAACCATGCATCTTAAAAAGGTATTCACTACTTCAGTGGATGAGAGCTTACACAGAAATGTTTAAATGAGTTGCAGTAGTGCTCTGATTGTTAACTGCTGCAGTAGAGCTGATGATGATCTCCATGATGACTGTTAATGATAGTTAGGTACAAATGGCAGTTTGAACACAAGCTGAACATCTGTCTACCGTTAGCTTGTTTCATAAATGAAATATTGTGTTCATTAATAATAACGTAACCACCACTTGTTTCCAATAATCATGACCTGTGACAAGACAGCATCTTTAATTTTTCTAGCTCTCTGAGACATATAAATGTTTGGCTAGTACTGGCTGGGTTTATCCTCACCCTTACACTCCAGCTGTACCAGCTGTCTTTGTGTTGACTAAAATAACACGACCTTCCAAGCCAAGTCATGTGGCATTTCTATAAAGTTTTTTTCATAGCTTTTTCTCACTTAGCAGCAGGTTTTTTTTCATACTTACTTTGTCTGAAACTAACTATGGGCACGCTCATGAATGTGGACAGTGGTGTGTGTCTGGTGTTGGTGTCTGCATTACAAAGTGTTACTGTTTCCTTTCTTTTCTTGTCTTTTAACCTGAAGTTGATCATTTTGGCCTGTCTGTACTAAAAGCTTCTGCAGGAACAAGGAGTGTGCATGCGCACCACAGCAGAAATGGAGATAGTAAGGGAGATGAAGGAGAAGTGCTGCTGTGTGGCTCTCAACTATGAAGCTGAGCTCACTTCGGGGGGGGCGTCCTGCAGAGAGATGCATTACACCATGCCGGACGGACAGATTGTCACTCTCAGCACGGAGAGGTTCAGGTAACTGTTTGACCAGCATGTTTTCTTTATCAGACACCCAGTTAAAAGGAATTCAATATTAACAGTGGAAATTAGAGAACTTTAATTTTCTTTTTTTTTTTAGTAGTGAGTTTAATAGTAAATCTCAGTGGTCATGAAGATGGATTAACTCTGAAACTGGTGAACAACTGTTTGATAGCTTCAGATGGAAGCAGACACTCATGATCCCGACAGGCAGAGTCCCCTGCACTCGGCATAGTGTTGAGGGTGTTTTCATCAGGCAAAACTGCTTTTTACCATACCTGAGCACACCTCCAGCAGTTTTCACAGTATTAGTGCATTTATACAGCCAGGTTAATGAGAACAGGTGTGCATGATTTGAAGCAAGCAGTTTATTGGCCGTTCTGCTTGGATGCGGCTGAGGTGACTGCTAAGAGGAATCACATTAACTGGACTTCAGGGGCAAGTGTACTTGTATCTGTGCCTGAGTCCCTGATGTGACAGACTCCTAAGTGTAGTAGATAACCAATGATGACAAAGACTTCTAAGATATTTGGCACAGATACTCATGTCATTCTCAGGATGAACTGTTATCCTGTTTATCAGCCTCTCATCAGGTCACAATTTAAATGTATTCACAACCTTTCTTTGTGACCGAAGAGGTGTTAAACTAAGAACAGTTAACATCATAACCCCTCTGGAATGTAAAATGACACTTCTGTGGCTAAAACAACTCTAGGAGTAGTCAGGACTTCTGTTTGGGGTTTAAACTCTGGCCTTAGCATTACTATTGACCTGCTTCATCTTGTTCAAGTAAAATGGCCACTTAGATTCCAGAGCAGCATAGAGCCTTGTCCCACACGTGCAGCAACCATGTGAAACTGTTGAGACGGGCCAGTGGCCCTGAAGAGCAGACTTCTCAAACAAGGCAACTATTTCTGAAGACAGACTACTTAAATAAGTACCCCTTCTGTTTACCAAGGGCCCCTGAGATTCTCTTTAAACCTGAACTGATTGGACGGGACCATTATGGGATGCACGAGAGTGTCTTCAAGTCAATCCTCAGCTCAGACATTGACCTGCGGCGCTGCTTCCTGGGAAACATTGTCCTGTCAGGTAAAAGTTGTTTCTTGTTAAGGTATCACAAGCAGTCTAGAGTCTCCTAGATGCAGTCATCTGTGCCAGGAAAGTCCTAAACACCGTTATCTTTGCTTTCTGCTTTGATTGGCTTTGATCATGTGCAAGTTAATTAGTTCTGTGTTTAAGTTTTTTTGTTGTTGTTTTTTTACCCTCACTAAAGGTGGGAACACTCTCCTGTCGGGCCTGCCCGAGCGGCTCCAGCAAGAAATCAAAGGACTGGTTTCTGCAGACATGGGAGAGAGTGTTCATGTCACCAGCCCAAAGGACAGAGACTTCTCAGTGTGGAAGGGGGGGGCAGTGCTGGCCAACCTGCCTTCCTTCAGCTCAGCATGGATCAGTCAAGAAGAATATGAGGAGCATGGACCACAGATAGTCTTCAGAAAGTGCTTCTGAGACGGACGTGTGTGAGGTACACTACGTGCTGGACACTAATTAATAATTTAATTTGATTTGCTTAAGTGCAATATATATATATACAGCTCTCTCTACAGTGCCATTGGTTGGTCTTTTCTAAATATTTCAGTTTTTTATGTATTAAGTTAATGGGTTAGTTTTATCCTGTCATCAGTGAGTTTCTATTCACCTATTCTGATGCCTTTCCTACTGACGTCCACCAGCATTACAGTGGGGAAGTCTCTGTTTCTTGTTTGTTGGTGTTGGTGTGTTATTGTCCCTCAAGAACATCTAATGTTTCCACTTAGGGAATGTTTTCTACATCCTAAGAATTTAAACGCAAGTATATTAATGTTGGGTTAAGGGAATATAACTGAGGCTGTGTATATTTATACAGAATTTAAAGTAATAGCATTATAAGAACTTATCTTTACATGTTAAATGTGGTGAAAGTTGTTTTCATATGAAATGTCGGTCAGTGTAGCTGTGCAGCATTCAAGCTTAGAATATTTTTAATTACGGGAGCATCAAAAAAGCAGTAAATGGATGGTTTGGGCCACCGATGGGAAAGAAAACGATATGCGTGAAAATGTGCTCAAAGTTTCTCATCCAACCTTTAGCCCTGTAAACATTGCAACCTTTTCTCTTTAATGTTTAACTTTTTTACTCAATCTTGTACTGTTGTAGCACAATTTTGTCAAACAGTTACATTTGGGATTACATTTCTACTCTTTATAATATTTGCAATGTTGCAAAAAAATTTCCAAAATATTTCCCTTCCTTTGAATTTTTTCATACCTTAACAACCTACAACGAGGGTGAAAGTTTTACTGATGACTCTCATGATGTTACAGTTGTCTTTGGAGAACTAACTTTTTTTCTTATGGTGGCCCTTGTACCCTTTTACTGCCAAATAAAACTAAAACTGCATTGTAAATATTTTTTTTGTAGCAATGGAGAGGAGATAAGTGTTGATTTCTTGGAAATGATTTCTAAATTCTAAAAATCAGTTTGCTGAGTCATGACCCCCTGATATTAATTTGTTCTGGATTTTTTTTTTTTCATCCTAGATGTAAATTTTTTGCCAGTGTTAGCTTTTGATTACTGAGTATTGTGAATTTGTTAATAAGGAGTTTCAGGTCCACGGTTGGTTTTAAAAAGAGAGAAGCAGTGCACAGCTTTGGTCCGGTAATGCCAATTCTAATGTGTAAGCAGACATTGTTAAATACTACTGCTGCAGGTATTGTGTGTCTTTCTACTGTGTCAAGTTAAAATCATCTTTAATATTTTGTTATTTGAGTGAAGTGTCTCACCACCAAGTTGTCTTTTCTCTAAGAGTTTCTTGTCCAAGAACAGTGTTTGTGTGCACCTCTTTTTAAAAATACTTGCACAGCAGTTTTTTTTGTGTGTGTGTGTAAGAGAGGTGTTCCAGTGGGATCAAACTGCTGCATTCATCACTATCATGGTCTCTGAAAGTCCTTTTTCACATTGTATATTTATTGTACTTTTTAGAAAAAATGTATTTTGTGCATGATTTTTTTTCTTGTAATTAAGTCTGAACTTTTTGCATGTTCTCTTTTTGTATGCATGTTTTTCATTGTATTTTTTTGCCTCTCTAAAGGCATGGGGTTGTCATATGAACTAAAGCTCAGCTCTTAAGTGAAAGTTACCATTACATGTGACGTGGAACTTCAGTCTTAACTTAATATAAGGAAAGAATTGAATTTCTCAGTCTCTCTTGTTAGCTGGAAATTTGTCTGCCTCTTTCTCCTCCTCCTTGAAATGTACTGTAACAGTCTAGACTGAGCCCAGCAATTTTCACCCAAATGATGTATATGTCCTCTGTGTTTTATAATAAATATTTTAATCAGAACTTTTTTGTTTCCCTTTTCATACAACTGTCACAGTCACGTCAACATATAATAGATTGAACTGTATACATATGAAAAAAACTCGTGCTTTTGATCATTATTTGATCACTATTTTAAAATTGAAAAGTTTTAATATTTAAAAAAAGAAATTTATACACAATTTACCTTTTGGAACACCAAATGATTCTGAACGCTTTGTGTAGCACCCTCTAGTGGACGCTGTCACGTACTACATCCTCGGTTGACACGGCATCACTATGGAAACCTGTTATCAACAGGCCGTGTGAATATAGTTCGGGAACTGTGCTAATAAGCTTTCAGATAACTTTTAATTAAATAGAATTGACTCTGTGTACGTGGAAATGTCAAGTGCCGACGCAGAAAACGTCATTAAAGCCATTATTGGTGAAATAACGCAGGAGTGTGCAGCGAGAGGAAATGCGCTGTCGGAGAATTTGGTGGCTTTTATGGTCAGTAAGTCCAACTACGCGGCTGCTTGTCAAGCTAGGTAACGTTAGCTGACGTTACCGGCACTTAGCTTGACATGGCTCTTTCCTAAAGTTCGGTCCGGTTTCTACAAAGGCTGTAGCTCATGTTGAGATATGGTTTTTAAACTCCGTTTTAATAGTAGTACTAATAATGAGGTTAGCTCTAGCCTATACTATCCTATGTAACGTTACACTAAACTATTTGTGTTAAATAACACGCACATTCAAAAGAATCATCTTTGAAGTAAAAGTATTTTACTTTCAAGTAAAATACAGGCCAGTTGCTATCCGTCTTTCTAAACTCCATTTTCCATACGCCTGCTTATTTTTTTCTTCTTTTAAATATGTCCAGGTCAAAGCTGTTTTGCTGGACCCAAGAAATGACTTTAATGCTGATCGGACCCTGACCAAACAAGATGTTCAGAAACTTGAAGAGGTGAGTTCTTGGGAAAATTGGTTGTAAAAAACCACACTAATGTCCCCTTCTAGTTTTTCCTGCGGTGGGGTGTACTTTTTGAAATTGCTAATGTGTATTTTATGTGTAGGTTACATGCGTAATGAAAGTTGAAAAAACATTTCGGAGTTAATGGTTTTTGATGTGATTTGCACAGCTGTGTCTGGACAAACTGATGGAGCAGTGCAGCCCTTCCCTTGACACCATGAAAATGCAAGTGCATTTTGATATGAATTACACCACGCGATGTAAGTGTCACTGTATGAATGGACATATTAATGCCCTCTGTTTTTTTTAGATAAGAAAATAAGAAAATAAGCATGTAAATTCAGACTTGACAAGTGTGTAATCATCATGAATCTTGTTTCTGATGAAAGCGTTTGCAGTTCTAATACACAACTGTGTCTAGGGCTACAGTCAAGGATTATTTTCATCATTAATTATAACAGTTAGTTTACCTGTTAATTATTTATTTTATGACATGTCCAAAATGCTGATAAATCACATAGACTCATAAAGTCCATGATGGTAATGTAAAATTCTTTGCTCTGTCTAAAAAACGTTTAAACACGTAAATTTTATTTTTTTGTGATAAAAAACAGACAAAAACAACAAATCCTCAGGGTGATCAAATTGAACCAGAGAATATTTGATGTATTTTTTAAATAAATGAAAAATGTTGTTGCTCTGCTTATGTTTGATTTAGAGGTTGGTTGCTTTATTGTGTTGACTTGTAATGATATAATGGCCACACTTTCCATTAAAGCTTATTGACTCTTATATGCTGTACTCTGTACAGGACTGTCTGGGAGATGTCAGAAACTAGATGGGCTTTTTATTATGCTGAATGAAACCCAAACATTTGATCTGGTTCTTTGTTTGTGCAGGTGGGTTTCTTGAGGAGGTTCACAGGATGGTGGAGTCCAAGCTGAACCCAGTGAGGAGAGAGATCACTGACAGCAGGGCGAAAACTCGGGAGGAATTCGACACTTTGTATCAAAGAATCATCTCATATGTTCTGCTTTGCTCCAACATGGGTTCACCCACTGACATCAACACTTTGCAGGAGGCTACAGGTCTGACTGGTTGTTTCTTTGTCCAGGGAATTATAGGTAGAAAAATTCAAATGACAGCATTACACTTGAAATTTGCAACCTATTGTAATTATTCACAAGTGACGTTCCAGTGCTCCGGTATATATTTGAGATAGAGTCTCCCTCCTCATCACAACTTAAGCTCCATCTGAGCTTTCATCATGCGCTGTTGTGCTGCTGAACATAAAAATGTTGATTCATTTCAACAAGTTTCACCAAGTTTCCGACAGATATGATCTTCACACTTACTGACATTCAGCGCCTGACATAAAGATCTTGCGTGCCTACAAAAAGTTAAATATATTGAAATGTCATGACTGAACAGAGGCTATTGTAATTATTTAGGCCAGTGGCTGCACTCTGTAAAAATGTTAATCTGGAGTTCACAGTCATTAGTCAGACCTTATAAGCTAACACTCTCTCAGGTCTGAATAGGAGTAAATCACTGCACATTCTTTTGGCCATTAAGTGGCCAAATTGATGAAAATGAACCTTAGCCTGACTGTTGATTCTCCTTCCTCTTCCAATGTCCCAGCTGCACTGCAGAGCATCTTTCCTCAGACTGGACTGGGAGCCTTCATGGTTCTTCTAAAGAGGGACAAGGAGCAGCAGCTTAACGAGCTCAGTATGATTGTCACAGGGATCCGACTTTTGAACAGAGCCAGTGAGAAGGAGGAAGAGGAGACTGACATCCATGAACTAAGTACAGCACTCTGGTTTACCTGTTTGTTCAATGAGAGTTATAATACACACATTAATGTTTGATGTGGTCAGATAATCTGTCAAACATGTTTATGTGAATTATCTCTTCGGAGATGAGAGCAACTTTATGTCTATAGCACCATTCAGACACAAGGCTCTTCAACACTACTGATAGATCTGAACAGAAATGTACTGACATCGATTGGATGATACTTTGGAATAGAGGTTCAATTACTTCTCTGCTTTCACAAATTTTTGCTTATAATTATATTATTTGTATAATTAATATAATTATAAAAATATAATATATAATATATAATAAATATTAGTTAATATAATTAATTATTAACTATTACTATTATTATAGTTAATATAATTAATAATAATAGTAATAGTTATTGTATTGTATGTGTGTGTGTACACACACACAAACACACACATATCCATATATACGTATGCATATATATTTTTTATGTGTGTTTGTATGTATGTGTGTGTGTATATATACATATTAAATGACTAATTATATAATGATATAACATAATTATTACTGTAAGGTACATGCAAATAAAATTCTTAAAATAACACAGGGCAAGATTTTCCAAAGAAGAAAGCCATGTATTTGTCTGAATCACAATTGTATGCTACCACTGGCAAAGCAGATACAGATGATGTTGACAAGTGAAATGTAGACTTGGCATGACATCTTGAATAGATTATGAGATGATGCGAAGGACTCAGTTACAAAAAGCCTTAAGTATTTTAACTTTTGAGGCATCAAACTGATTTAGGGAAGTCTCAATTTATTACAAAAACATCATCTTTCTTACAAGAAATCCGTACTGCATCATTAAATACATATGTCTACAATATTAGAATCTATTTCAGAAAAGTATGTTCATTTAAACTCGAGTGAAAGCTTTTTTGTGTGTATTTAGCTACAACTATGTCATCATATTAGATTATCTTCTTCACTCATGATCAGTATTACATCAGGTAAATATGATACTTTTACATCACCTCCACAGTTCCTTCAGTTCTCAAAGAAGTTCTTCCAGTCACAAAAAAAAGCATAAAAGAAGACCTGCAAGTATCCCAGAGGTTGGCATGGAAGTACACAGCTGTGCTTGAGAAACTGACAGACCCTGACAGTCAGCCTGCAGAGTGTGATTTGCCTATTGGCCTGCTCAAACAGGCTCTCTACAACGTCAGGCAGCATGAAGTTTTCCTCAACATGTTAATGGTGAGGCAAGAGTAGCTGATAAAAATGTGTTCTGTAAGAGTAGAGTTATTGTGGCTTACATCTGTTAATATGAAATAAATAATTTGTGAAATTTTGTATTAAAAAAAACATTTTGTGTCGCATATTTAGTAAAGAACACACACAACTGAAAATTTGGTAAACATCTATTTTGTGTTTTTCCACCAGGCTGATGCATTGTCGTGTGCTCAGCACACTGAAATCCTGCAGACTGATCTTTTGTCACAGATAAAGCTGCTCAAAGAAGCAGTGAAGTCAAAGACAGCTGTACCTACTGCAAAAGTGTTTGTAAGTGTCTTTGTAACTGCTATTATGTTGTTATCATTAGTAATATTATCTCTTGAATGAATAGTTAAAAAAATAGGGAAATATGTACAAATTTGCTTTCATTCTGAAAGTGAACTGAGATGGATGGATATCAGTCTTAAGTCTGTGTGTCAAGTGCTACACATCTGGAGTCTGAGTTGGGTAAGCCTAACTTAATACAGACTGGAAGCAGGGAGAAACAACTAGACTCCATTTACACCTACAAACTCATTGAAAGCTTACTATTTAATATGTATCTAATTTGAATTGTCAGTACACAAACACAATCTTTTTATTTAAAATAATTTCTGATTTTAAGATTAAATATTCTCCATACCGGAACCATTGCTTGGTACATCAGTGAGATCTTGCAATCACAGTGAGTTTTCCGGGTATGGCGTCAGCATGTCGAAACAGAAACCTAAACCTGAACCTGTGCTATAGCTAGAAATCATTGACAGACATGCTGAGTTTGATGGACTGTTGTTTGTCAAAAGTAATTCCTAAATGTAACTCACCCTAAACCACAAATGGTGCTGTTTGTGTATGAGCTGAATGAATTGCATGGAATGCATTAATTACACAGCTGTTGAGCTACTGGATTTATTCCTTCACTTGGGCTACTGAGTCCCCCTTGTCAGCTCCATACTTAACACTTGGAGAGGAAATTGATATTAATCATCTCATCTCATTCTTAGTGAGAAAGTATGTAGGTACATTAGTGAAAATCTCCATGACACTTGTCCTTCAAGTGTACAAAGTGTGCAAGCTTGGTTTTTATAGCAGAATCTTAGTGTATAGTTTCTGCAAAGCAGTGCAGATAGCAGAGGTTTGATGGCCATTTATGGCATATGTGCTCTATGAAAAAAAAACATGAATCACTGTAGTTTTAGTTACTTTTAACACCTTATTTTGTTTTCTCCTAATGTTATCTTGCAGCCACTATTCACGGCCCTATCAAAGCTGTGGTCTGGACTTCAGGAGGAGGCTGAGCTGCTGAACATCCTGAAGAACATCACACTCAGTCTGCAGCCCTATGTCACCTCTCAGGCCAAAATGTTTTCTGAAGCTTATTTGGACAGCCTGCTAGAGGCTTCAGAGATGAAGACAGATGAACAGAGAATGACTGGGTTCTCAGGTATAGCCCTCACCACCAGATATGGGAGCATCTGAAGTAATTGATTTCATGTTCCACAAAAACCAGACTCTACAGAGAAAAATGGCTCTGGACATAGTTTGAACAAGTGCTAAGCTTTAATGCAGCTTAAATGTTCTTCATTCTGCTTTTTAGATGAGCATAGTGTTCCAGCTGAGATGAAGACCCAGGAATGGCTCCTGCCTGGAAAAGCAGCCAGCTTCAACGAGTTGCCATTACAACTTAATGGATTCTGTGGCTTTACGCTTGTAAACAGAGATGGGCTCTTACTTCCAGGTACTGTATAGGGTATACAAGGTTTGAGCAATGTGTTACCAGGAAAAGCATTTGGATGTTGTCAAATTCAGATACATATTCAAGTCTCAGCATGCTTCAAGGTTGCATAGAGAGACAAACATGTTTATATCTATTCTGAATGGTCACCTGAACATGGGACAAAAGCCTGCTTTCATGGCTTTCTTCAAGCTGCATCTCTTCCTTACGTCCGCCCATTTTAGCTGTGTATCTGCATCCAGGTTGTGGTGGCAGCCCAACCTTAGCTCAGATGTCCATCTCCTCTGCAATGTCTTCTGGGTCTTCTCACACCCAGGCCCGATAGGAAACATGACTTTACAAGAGTCCTGTGAATGTGCCTTGGTGTCTTCTCATGCTCCATGCTTTATAAACAAATCACTAAACAGATACCAGAAATACCTCAACTATTTCCTCTCAGGAGCAGTGGCTATTTTACTCCTTTCTCACTCTGTCTCTTAGTCTAAGTCTAACCACACCATGAAGAAAAATTAATTTTGTAATTTATATCCATTATCAGATTCTTTGGGTCATTACCAAAATATTTTTGAGCAGACTGAGTAGAAAAATCCTGCCCAGAGACTCAGATCCCTGTTCGTGCCTACAGCCTTTACCGATGCTGACTGTCTGTCAGTGCACTTGTCCACCTTTCCCTCACCAGCACATTGGACTCCCAAATTCCTGAACTTCCTCATTTGGGGCAAGAATTCACTTGCCGCTTACTTTCCATGCATATGCACAATGTTACTGTAATTTATTTTCTCCTGTCTTGTAGTATTGTCTTGCATTCTTTTTTAGAAAGACAGCATAATGAGCATTCCTAATATTGTTTGTTGTGCCCAAAGAACATTCACTGTGTAATAGCTGCCTCTCCTTTTGCAGGTAATCCGAATATTGGAGTCTTTAAATACAAGGAGAAGTTTTTCATTTTCAGCTCTAAAGAAGCTGCTGTAAAATTTGCCTCCAGTTCTGATGTCTTCTTTACAGAGGTGGTAGAGAAAGCCAAACACTTCCCAGAACTTATTCATCTCCTCAAGCTCCACCAACAGTTTTCCTGTGTTAGCGCGTACCCTGAGGTTAGCAGCCTCTTCAGGCTTAGTACTCTTATGAAGCACACACTTAAGTAATGAAGCTTTACCACACAGGTTCTTTATTTTGGACTCCATAAATACATGTGTAAAAAGCTAAAAGTGGAAAATACAAATGAAACAGCAGAATTACTCAACTTTTCCACATTCAGACTTTACTGAGGGTGTGACTCAAACTTAGTTGTTGCCTTGTGGTTTTGCAGATGCATCCAGAGGAAAGTTTACAAGTACAGTCAACTTTCAAGTGTGACAATGGCACACAGACTGACATCCATCCAGTGGAGACAAACATTGTCAAGTCATATGAGTGGAATGAGTGGGAGCTGCGAAGAAAGGCTATTAAATTGGTGAGCCAGAGTCTACTAGATACATTTCTGTGATGTGTCCTATTCACTATGTAATTTCTGAAATCTGAATTCTTTAACCTTTAGGTATACCAGGAGTTATGTTCATCAACAGTATATTAAACAAACTTAAACTTATGGTCCAAAACATAACATAATCTAACATAAAGAGTGTTGCCTGCTTGATAACAATACATGTATTTTGTGCCTTATAATTCTAGGCTGACCTTTTCACCAAAGTGACACACACAACACAGACTGATTTGAGTCACATGAGACGGGAAAATGTCACTCAGACTTGGCTGCCCAAGAACACTGCCTGTCAAAGCAAGAGAGACAACGAGAGCAATGTGGCCAAACCACAGATCTATCTGGCAGGTCTGAGGGGACAAAAAGATGGAGATTTTGTTAAAACAAACCTCACCAGATCTGTTGATGAATAATCAGAATGTCCAATCAATGTATTTGTTGTTGATTAAAGTTAATATGTAAATATTTTATTATTTTTTGTTATTCTGTGCTATTTTTACCTAATAAGTACTACATGTAATGAGTTATATAAAAAAAAATCAGAAAAGACAAAGGCAAGGCCAAATAATGATGTCCATTAAAGTATTCTTACATGCATTTCCAAGTACATACATCTATTGCTAAGATTTAAGAGCTTAGTCAAATAGGCTTTTTTAAATGCACAAACATTGAAACATCTAAGCTATCGCTATAGATTTAGACTACATTAGACAAAAACATGTAGTAAGGCATCTCCACGATAAATTAAGAGCTCTTCTGAAATCATCAGAGCTCATGCATGGTTTGGTCTACTTTGAATTTTATTTCCCATCAGTCAGAGTCAGTGTTAGTGCTGTAGGCATTATGTAGGAGGGATTTTGTAAAGAGATGACCATAGATGACCACAATGTTCCTATTTTCAGAACACAACAGCACTACAACAAGAATTGCAAAATTGAAGGCTGGCATTTTTTAAAATCATCGTCACTCTTTCTCATAAACCCAACTACAGTGGAAATGAACTTGTTAGCTTGTAGCATTAGCCTGCACCAGCCCCATTTGAAACCCAATTGCTTATTCCACTGTGATTTTGTCCATGCTACATATATATTTTTTGATATTCAGTGCAAACATAGCTCACACAAGTTCAACAGGCTAACAACAACACACCGCCTTAATATGTGTGTTTTTCAAAAAGTCCTGTTAATGGTATGAGTTTCTTTGAGCTCTCAAAGCCCTATAATCACCACACTGAAATTGATTGGTATGAACTCCAAATATTTGGTCCTGTAACTTACTAATTATTTGTCTTTGTTTAAAGAACAAGATATTGAAAATTGTTTAGATATATCATGTCTGTAGTCTTCTACATTTTTAAAATCAATCCTGTAGTGTGTGCCAGGCATATTTTAAAATGAGAGCAGCAAGATGAAGGCCAACAACATAGGTTTATTGCTGTGTTTTTGGGCAGATTTGACCAATTGATTAGAATAGCTGATATCAGCCATGACAATCAGAAATTATGAGTGAGCATGCATCAGAGAGTGAAAGGCATATGGTTAGAAAAAAAACAAAGGTCCTGACGTGCAAAAGTAGTTGTTCCTGCTGAACCTTCACTAAAGCTCCATTTGTTCAACGCCTCATTGAAAATAGGTAGACTGTTGTGATGGTGGTCACTTTGATAACAGTGTATCCTCTCCCAGAGTTGTGACATTTTTAAGGCTATCATAAAAATGCCAGCTTTCATCCAAATCCAGGTGATGTCACAGCAGTAGGCTGGTTTCTTAGTGACAAAAGAGCTCAGCGGTCTGAAGTCTGAAGGCTTTTAATCATTTAACATAGATTAAGTTGTTTAAAAAAGTGTCAGTGCTAGTGTTGTCTCTCTTTCAGTTAATTGCTAAAGATCTCTGTTAATATAAAAGCTGAAATGTGTGGATGATATTGTTCTGTTTCTTAGAATAGTAAAGGCATCTTGTGACTGGGGTGCAAAATATTTAAAATCCTTTATAGCGTTAAGTAAAGGTTAACTTATGGTACTTCAAGCCCGGTAACCTATTACACGGATCAGTCAGACAAAAGCAAATGACATGGTTTGGACAGGGGTTGGTTTTCACACTTTTGTCTCTTGTGTGAATTGCTCATCGTCTAAACATCTTGCAATAGTCATTTCCACATTAAATAGAAGCTTAAGGTCTTGGCTTGAAATGGGCATCCCTCTCATTTTTACAACTTATTGTAACAGAAGGTAATTAATCATCAAAGACACTCTGACACATACCACCATCATAATACAACTTATCAGTGTGTCTTGTGTTTAAACCATGACTTTGTGATTGTTTAAATTATCCTTTCTAATGAAAGGTGAAGTCATCATCATCAGCCTTTATTTAATCCTCGAAAATCATTGAGGTTTCTCTCATTTACAATGATGTTGAGATACAAAAATAAAATATTTTAAAAACACAACACACAGGTAAAATAAATAAAAAAATATATAAAATATATAAAAAATAAAATAATAGTCAGCTGAAACATTTACACTCCGTAATAAAAAAATTTGAGATAACAGACTTAAACTGTCCAGGAGAAATGAGAGAACTCAGATTTAAAGTCTGCTGTAGATAGTTAAACAT
>JAQNCA010000012.1:589092-618273 GCA_029783725.1 Acanthurus tractus
AAATTTTTTCAACCTACCATTTTTTATATCCTTTATTAATATCATTATTACACCAATAAACTCTTGGGAAAAACACATCCCTTGTTGTGGGATTTTACCTTTAAGACAACAATATGATTTCCTGGAGAGATGTTTCATGAGTTTTATTTATCATACAACATTTTAATTGGTTAAGCTCTAAGTCTTGCACTCAAGACTAAAAGGTTTTTGCACTTATGTGCCTGTGCGATTCAATCAGGTAAGGTGTAAAAGCTTGACCTGTCCTTTAACAGAACACTAACTTATCCACACCGAACAGAGTCAAATGATCCTGAGGCAAAAAGAAAATTTACTCTAGTATTTCCTGATATGCTGTTTAAGTTTTTATCAAGTTTTGAAACAGTTGGTAAAACTCTAACCAACTGGCAGATAACCACTTGTTAAATTGAAAAAGTCCAGGCATTGTTGGTCCATGGCACACATCAACACAGAACACATTGTGGTGCTCTATCATTCTTGTGATGAAGCCATACTGGGTAATTGTTTGACTGGCTGATTAAATATTCAGCTTTAACTGATCCTGTCAGACGGTACCCAAGTCCTCTGGGATCCATCCAGTCACCATTTTGCAAGACCAAGCGTAGAGGGGAGAAGAATGTCTTGAGTTTTGTCAGGAACTCTGTCTGAACACCACAGCTGGACGTCAGTCTTTCTTTGGATTCAACTGCTCCATTCTCCGTCTGTCATATTTTGAGAGACAAACTTGAATTTCCAAGTTTAGTGCAAAAGTCTCCACTCAACTAGATGTTGATTCCCCACAAGTCTGAGTCCCATCTGTGTTATGAGTAGATAGACCAGTAAATGACATTGAAGAGAATGTAAGATCCGGGGAAGATAACCCTGGAGTACTTATCTATGGCATGTGTGTCAATCCAGACACTGCTGTAGGCACTGGAGCCAACATGGCCAGTGACCTGATCGCTCTCCATCGCCAGCTGCACCAGCATCCTTTCCTGTTTCACTCCATTCTCCTCTGGCATGCCATAGTTCCCTGTTGTGTTGACATCCACTTCACTGTAACTGGCTGACATCATGCCGGGATGGGCCATACCACAAGTACACGGTAGCTGCAAGGACACAAAGTTACCAATAATAGTAACCCGAAGGTACTCTGGTCCATGTCCCGTCTCTATCAATTTTACCACTAGCACCAAAGATAGGACACCATGATTAACTTATCTTCACTTAAACTTAGCCAGTAGTTTTAACATGATACACAGTTACAATCTTTAACAAATAAACATTACTTTAAAAACAAAAAACTCTTCCTTTTTTCTACTTTTACTGACTTTTACTAAAAGAATGCTTTTCTGCTGTAACTGCGGCAAAGCTGTAGATGACAGGTTTTCATGGTATGAGTTTCTAAGCATGCCCCCTACTTCTACGTTGAAAGAAAAAGGGTCTGTGTTGTTACCCTCTCATGATTACTTTTGTCCCAGTTCCCCCTAGTGCTTTACTAAATTACTGTATGTACAAGTGGCATCTATGGAAAGATATAAATGGATGAGTAACTGGTACTCACCCTCTCTCTGAGTTTCCTCTCTTTGCGCTCTTGTAGAGTAGATAGGTAGTTGACTGCAGCATACTCTATGACTGACAGGAACACAAAGACAAAACTGACCCACAGGTAAATGTCCACAGCTTTGATGTATGACACTCTGGGCATGGAGGCATTGACTCCAGTGATGATAGTGGACATGGTTAGCACCGTAGTTATACCTAAAGCAGGACAACACAACAAAGACAGAACAAGTTCAGGGCATATAAAACTATTCCAGTGTCCGATGTTCCAGGACTGTTCCTTCTGTTCAAGATGCTTCTGCTGTCACTTGCTGCCAATATTTAAGTCAAAAAAGGTGAGGAAAGAGTAATCATCAACTCCAAAAAAAATGTTAAAATAAAAATATAATAAAACTGCAATTTGTATCTGCATGATATTTGACAAAACTAAAAAGTAGGCTACACTTTGTCATACACTGTTATAACAAAATGATTTCCTTTTTAAATGTCATGCATTATGTTCATACAAATAGAAAAAATAATTGAGATAGTTTGATTTTAGCCAGTTGCTTCCAGTTTAGACAGCTGTGGGATTCCATACGATAAGCATATACTGCCATTAATAATCACAGGTCTATTTAATTTATTTACAATTTTAAAAACATAAATGTGCCTCAGCAAACTAAAAAAAAAATCAGAATACAACATCCTCTAATACATCCTCTCTCCTTCAACTCTCAAAAGAACTGAACAAGCATCACATAACTAGCCACTGCACCACTTTTAATAACCATGGTCAAGCACTCTCACCCAGCGGCACTCTGGCAGGCACGGCTCTGCGGTCGATCCAGAAGGACACCCAGGACAGCATGACCATCAGAGTGGCAGGGAAGTAAGTCTGCAGCAGGAAGAAGAAGATGTGACGCCGCAGAGTGAAGTTGATGTACAGACGGTTGTACCAGCCTGGGGAAGAGATTGAGTTAGATGTTGCATAGGTCTTAGATTGTAGGGTTAAATCAAACAACAACCCTGCACTTTGAGTACCTGTGCTGCTGTAGAAGGCCAGCCTTGTGGTGGTGTGGAACTCCTGGATGAGGAACTGGGAGAGAGATATTCTCTCGTCCGTGTTTAATGATCTGTTCCCTTCCTTCCAGTACAGCATGAGGTCATCATCTGTATACGCGTCTAGAGAGACAAAGGGTAAAGTGAGAATCTGTGGCACCAACTCCATTGTGACTAATTAAGGAGCATCTCCAGAGTAAAGACATACTACAATTTAGTAACAACATCCCATCATCTCCAGTCCTAATAACAATTTAACAACATTTCCTTAATCTATAATACTCATATAGTAATGAAAAACAGGACAAAGAAAGAAATATCTCAGCACAGATAAAGCATCACTTCTCTACAGAATTCTTATCAGACTTATTAGAATGCACTCGATTGAAATTGTGTAACTGTGAAGGAGCTAAAAAGCTACATTCAGCCCGATCACATCATCGGCCACTTACAGCTCTCTATCTCCAAAGAGCACGTCTGTGTATCAAGAGGAAAGCGACTCAGGTCCATGCTACACATGGCTGTGACTGTCACCCTGCAATGACACAACAGTAAGCTTTAGTAATGTATTGACAGAATATTACAAGAGAAATAATTATTTCACTTGAAATCTTGGGATATGTAATTGTTGTTTTCGTTTCATGTTTTTTCTTTAAGTGCAACACAGAAGAATTTCCACTTAATTTGTTTCATTGCAATCTCAACAATCAATCTCAGCAACACTTTTTCTTGTGACATAGCTAATTTCATGTTAGCCTAACTTCTGTCCATGGGGGGGGTGTTGTTGGCAAGCATTGCAACAAAGAGGATGTTACGGTGCATAATCATGTAAAATAATATTGCTCAACGAATTAAAAAGAACCAAAAAGGAGAAGAAAGTTATCATATGAAAGAAGATGGAATATACCACAGTTACACGTTCTCTGAGATGCATTACCTCCCTATGCCAGCAGGTGGAACCAAAGAAAACTCACTGAACTCTTTAAAGGTGTCTTTTGTTGTTTTTTAATGTGGCATAATAAGGCTTGTAATCTCCATTGATCAATAAAATATTTATTAATAGTCAGTATAGTATAGTAATAGTCACATCCCAGTAAACTACAAACATAAACAAGCCAAAACCATCAGGTGCCTGAGTACAGCTTTATACAGTACATTGGATCAGAAATGATGTATTTGAGTGTATTTTCATCAGAGTAACAGTCACAGCTGTTGCGTTAGAGTAAGGGAATGGAAAAGGTTATAAGGGGCAAAATTGGCTACTGGAGCTTGGTAATAATGGTGATATTGCTTTACAATTTACATTTTTTCACTAGGTGAGGATAAAATAATATTTTTTCTTTAACTGCATCTTCATTTGACTCAAGAATGGTGATAGAAATGGATTATACATTGAATTCATATTCCCTAGCGTCCTACCTTTCAAAAGAGACCAGATTTATAAATATTTTTTGCCTAAAATAGGCCTCGTTTTTAAAAGGACAAAGCTTACAATACATACATTCCGATTTCATTTTGTGGACCTCTAAAGGTGAAGGTAAGGGTGAATCTAGGAGTGAAACAAGGTTTTGTTGTTTTGTGTATTCACGTCCAGATCCTTATTAGGATGCAGAGGTCAGGCGAAGGGGAAGAGCTACGTATTCCTTAAAATGAAGATTTTTCAGGACCACACTTCAAATGGAGGAGGAGGAGAATTTTTCCATTCCCAATTTTCTCTGTTTATAAAGATTAAAAAAAATACTATAATCACTTTTCTTCTTTAAAAAAAGACACAAAAAATCTCTAGTAGCTGCTGTATGTTGGCTGATGTCTCAGCAGCTATCACATGTTGACCATGACATGTTTGTGTAAGTATTTTTTTTCTGTCAATGAAGATTAACGATAACCATCGTATTGGTTTAGTTTAATGTCATTTCAATGTAATATGTTACTGAGGACTGCATATTGGAAACATCTAGCAAAACTTGCTTTTTCCTCTTCTTCATTTAGCTTGGCAGTTGACAACCAGCTTGAAGGTGCGTTACTGCCACCTACTGGAGTGAATGTAGAACTTCAGATTGGCACAAAGGGAGTGTCTCAAATTTGTAGGGGCAGATTTCAACCCCCACTTCTTGTAGCTTTGTTCCAAAGGGACAGGGCCAAGATCTAGGGGCAGGGGTACAAATGAGAATTTGGATTCTCCCGAAGAAAGGTAACAGTTCTCTGTGTGCTGAATGGAACTGTATTTAATTATCTGGCAAAGTACTTCTGTGTAAGTGCATCATTGCTCATGCAACAGCTAGCTACAATTCAGGAAAGATTACCAAAGCAGAAAAATAACCATCAAAAACACACAGATATGCCAGTAAATAAGCCCTCTCTACATTCTCACCCTCATATCCTCTATTTTCAGCACCCTTTTTTCTCCCAGTCCAATGCTCCTCATTCCTAATTATTGAATTAAGCACAGTGTTTGCCATTACACAGAACATCCTGCAAATTCATTCCTATTCTATTCTATTCTATTCTGTTCTGTTCTGTTCTGTTCTGTTCTATTCTGTTCTGTTCTGTTCTGTTCTGTTCTCGTGACATAAAGTGACACAAGTTGGCTGTCTGACTGTTAACAATTCTTAAAGGCAACAAAGGAAATTGGTTAGTAGTTGGCAGCAACATAAAGTAAGTGCGACTTAAACTTGCACAGGGTAATGAATGCAAAGACTGTTTGGACCCTCTGGAACCTGGAATGGTTAACATTGCTGGTTGCAGATGCTGGTTATCATCAAACATCAGCCAAAGCCTTTTGCTGATGAATTCTAACCTTAACCTTTTACACAAGGTTAAGGTTAGGGTTAAGCAAAAACAGAGGATTATGATTTTTTCTTTTTTTAAAAAAACAAATAAATAAACTAAGATTTTTGTAGTTTTGTTCTGGTAATGACACTGTAAAAGGTGTCCTATGACTTTTTATTACAGGCTCATAATTCATGTTTAACCTTCAGCAAAGAATGACCTCTCTGCATTCACAGGCAAATACTGTGTGGGTCAGGGGTTTCAGAAGAGATTTGATTTCCAGCACAGAGATGATAAATGAAAATACATAATCCAGCTCACAGGAAGGGAGAAGACCACACGATCTGCAGGCCAGGTCTACAACCTGTCATCCTCACATGCCAATCTCTCTTAGTCTGGAAAATCTCCAACCAGCACCAACTCCACACAGATTAACCCAGGTCATGTGATGAGCATGATCATATCTGCTATTTACTATCAAAAACTTCTTCCTTGCACACACACAATATGTGCAATATACATTCACCAAATAGCAGAGTACTACAACGCGCATCATCACTTACAGAATCAGGATCTCTGACTGAAACCCAACCTGATCACAAGACAATGAAGGTTTTATCAGTTTTATTATTCTGATGTAGATTTATCTAACTAGTTCAATTAATCATCTCCTGCCATCAAATACTCTAAGCGCTAACATTCAGATATTTTAAAACAAATGATTAGTTGATGAATTCAGATTTATTGATGTTGATGTCATCATTTGAATTTTGTTTGTTCCAGTTGCTCAGGAATGCAGCACTATGCTGAGTGGTCACAACAAGAGGCAGATGGCCAGTTGTTAATCTCTGCCAGGCTCTGTCATGTGGATTACAAAATCAACCATCCTGGGGCCGAGCCTTCTATCGCTCCCAAAATTACAGGGTCTCGCACCGCAATATTAGCAGTCTTAATTGGCAGAACTTTATTCCCTTAAATATGCATCTTGTACTGTGGCAGCTGGTACCACTTTGTCTTGGCGGGACAACCGAAGGTAATTACATTCCTGAACACCCACTAACATCCTAACCTGCCCCAGTTAAAAGTTGTACACGTAGAGAATATACCTGAAGAAAACAATGGAAAAAATTTAGATGAATGCACAATGGTTTTAGTCTACTAATTTGCAACATAAGCCATGGCAGCATTGCTATATGGAATTGGGACATCTCAGTTTCTTACACCTGTGCTTTTCCTGCTGTCAAAATGTTTTGGTAGGTCAACTGTGAATAAAGACCAGATCAGGCAGTGAAGCTTTGCTTGGGCTGGATTTATATCTCGTTCAGGGATTTCTGGTGATTTCAATAATTACCTGCAGTGGTCAGTGATTTGCACGCCATATGTGATTTTTCACCACTGAATTTAATTGCAGCCCCAGTTACCTGAATTGTCTGATCCTCCCGCAATAAACATTTCAGTGATTCACTTTAGGAAAACGGGACCCGGACTGAGTCAAACAATATCATTTTTAATGTTTAGAGAAATAAATTTCCTCCTACTGCGATACAAAAGGCCACATGAGTTAGACCCAAAATCATGGTATGATTGATAAATATGACATTTATGTGTTCACATATTTATCTGTGGACTGTAACAGTCTCATTGCTACACACAGATCTGCATCTGTTGCCTTTTTTAATATTATTTTTTTTATAATGGTCTCTCCCGGGCAAGCTTGGACATTTAAGTCACATCCATTATGTGACTTATGATTTATTTGGTAAGTCTGATTCTATAGTACTTTGTTGTATTTTGATTTTGTCAGTGCATTAGCTTTTCTACTTCAGCAAAGCTTAAAAAGCTTTTTGCAATATTGGGTACTTGATCTTTTTGAATTTCATGCATTTCCACTCTTTTTAAAAAAAGATGGATGGAAACACATTTACTGCAAACCCTAAGCTATTTCCAGTAGTAATAGTTCCATGTCACTTTTACAAAGAAAGCAAATCATTTTATTTCCCAAAATGGTGAGCTTTTCTGTTGAACAATCCCTGATTTAATGGCCACATCCAGTTTATTCATGCATATTAAGCATTGTGGCGTGGGTTAGGGAGTTGCCAGAGGGGGTTACCTGAGGCTGTAGAGGACTTTGCCATCAGGGTAGACTCTTAGCATGACATTGTCGGTGGTGGTGTCATGGGTAAAGGACTTCTTGGAGTGGACAAAAAACATGTCAGGTACCCATATTTTCTTCACCAGGCGACTATCGAAGGTCATGCTCTGGTTGTTGTTGCTCCTGAAGGACAGACGTTCATCTTTCCAGTAGTGCCTCAGGTACAGGGTCATTGTAAAGTCCTTAAACAAGGAAATGCGTGTCAGTTACAGTACCACTGTAACTCAACAAACATTTTGCATGGATTATCTCCCAGTTTGCCTCTGACTTACCATATCGACCTCCGAAATAGCATCCAAGCTTTCAACCTGAACATCCACTCCAACTGGGACTGCAGGCCCTGTGAAAGAATGTGCAGCAGCATATGCAGAGGTGCATTTATCTGTAATATCCAGTAGAACTGACACAAGAGCTGACTTTAAATACCGCAGTGGACTATTTGGAGGTTGTGACTCCTTTTTATGCCAATCCTTTTTTCTCAAACAATGACTTCTTCCCTCTTTCATCCAAATCCCCATAAAAGCAACTGGGTGCAGATTTCACAATAAATGGCACAAAGCCAGTGAAGTGAGTACTCTAATCCTAACAGATTTAATGCAGGCTGTTTTTGTCTGTCTTGTTTCTTTAAAAAGAACTTCACATCCCACGCAGTGAAGTTCTTTTTAAAGAAGCTACAACACACTCTTTTAAGTTTTCTGATTACTGAGCATAGTTAGCATAAATTAGGGCTATAATTGGTGTGTGTGTAGCCTTGTTTAAAGCCATAGTGTTACTTTTGCCACAAAAGGATTTCAAATTACATCAGTACATTTCCACAAACAAGCCACAGTTTACTGCAGGTCTGCAGTGCTACATCGCACTTAGCTGTACTGATGGGAGAGTTTCAACTCAAGACTAGGAGAGTCACTTGATCGAATAAGTGACACAGAGTGCTTGAGAGAGACATAGCCACAAATTAAATATTCATTCAGTTCAATCCATTAAGTTCTGGAAAAAATGAGTCCTTTTTCTGCTACATACTTGATTTTCGATCACTTTTGATCTGCGCTTTTCATGAAACAAAACAATAAGCTGACAATTCTACGAGGATGCAAAGATAAGATATTTAGGTCTCAACAGAAGACATACAGAAAGTTTTTGTCAGTTATCGCAGGATGCAGAGCATCAATGATTTGCTACATAGTTGAACAGCTATGCTGGTGTTACAGAACAACATACTCGCTTATTCACTTAAATGCAAATGTTTGTAAGGATTTCTTGTAAATGATTTTCGAGGGCTGTTCAGAATAAATTTTGCTTAATACCTTCCGATTCAGTATTAACTTTCCACTACAAAGCACCAACATTTAGCATAACGGCCTTAATCAGATGCAATCAAGCTCCCATTTCCTGATGTTGTTAACAGCAATAAAGACTGGCATCAACATCTGCTGTTGAGGGGGTAAAGGCTTTCCAAGAAAGCCATGGGAGAAACCCATGTGAACCAAATGGAAAATGCAAGTGAGAGAATTTAAAAAGCAGACAGATTTAGGTTTGAGCACTGCTAATGTGGCAGATTAAAATGGGAGTTATTGTAACCTAAAACTACGGACTGTGGCTGCTTGGTAATTAATCACTGGAACCACAGCACTGTGGCTCAGACATAATCCCACTCTGTTATGTCATCTCTACAAGCCAGCGGCAGACACTTCCAATTCCCACGTTTAGATGTGCATATAGATTGAAAGGCATGGCTTGGGGATTTAGTGTGAAGTAGAAAAGGAAAACTTGATGTAGCTTAAGAATTGTCTGGACACTAAATTAAAACAGAACCATGTTTAAGCATAAATCACAGGGTATTGGCTGCCAACATTAAAAGTAATTTAAATTTTGATTTCGTACGGATAAAACGTTCTTACCTCCAAATCCTGGTCGCATTGTAAAGTCATGGTCATCTATCCTCAGCAGCTGCTCCGTCTTTGTACCCCAGGCTTTAGTTATATCCGGACTCCTCTTGAATATAGGACTGATGGAAAGAAAGAAAAAAAAACAATAATTTGAGAGTTTATTTCTGAAGTGTACACACCTGTTTCAACAGTTAAAAAGGGGACGTTATTAACAGTTCACCCAGAATATCCACGGACCTGACTTTACTGAAGTAACAAAAGAAAGTATTGAAACTGATATTAATAATGATATAATAGTATGATGTATAATGATAATAATGGCAATAATGCAGCCCCTCTTAAATTATAATCAGTTTTTTTGTTCACTGTGTCAAAGTAGTTGGCAGTGATGAAAACCCTGTCAAATGCAACAGCTATTTTTTACACCTTTGTACTGTTATGGCTACCTGCTCTCTCCTCACCCTTATACATTCTTTTTTTTAAAAAAAAAAAAAAGAAAGACAAAAAACTGACAAAACAATGTTACAGATAAATTTAATTGTTTTTCTCTAAACATTATGATAATACAATGAAGTCAATTCTTTAGTGATCGTATAGTGGAAATCTGGCATCACGATTTGCAATCTAAACGTAATTCTACCTAAAACAATGAAGATCTTAACAGTGGATTATGACACATGCTGTAGACCTATACATGTTGTACAAAGAACCCAAGTTGTAGAGACAGTGTATAAACTTTCCAAAAATATGGAATAAATCAATTTTTAATGATTTAATTAACTAATTAAAGAAAGGCGGGAAAACTTAAGTCTTGTTTTGTTGTTGTTGGTTATCCATCCTCAGATGTACTGGTGAAACAAACATTTCATTGACTGTTTGCAGCTACAGTTGCCAGTGCTTCTTTTCAAACCGTATAAATCACTTGCGCTATTTTCAAGGGTAATAGAGAGTCAACAGTCACCAGCCTTCCAATGTTGTGCCCACCTGACAGTGTCCCGGTTGTGTGACTTTGTTGAACTGCACCTTGATGTTATCATATTGAGTTTATGCAGCACTGTCAAATAATCGTATGTACTTCCTAACCCTGAAGGATAAGAATGGATTATATTTGGCTTAGTTCAATACACGGAAGCTGCCCATCCTCCTCACTAGATACTGCTAATAATACTGAGATTAAAATGTTGACTATGTTCCTCTAAGTCCAGTTGTGCTGCTTTAATCTCCACTGTAAAATACTCCTCCACAGCTTCTATTATCAATTTATTTGGACTAGAAAAGATTTTTTCAAGCGCTCACACACACACACACACACACACATCATACCTGCCATTCTTGCGACTGGATTCTTCAGTTGGGGGCATTTCTCTTTTCGATCTGCAGGATAAAAACATTACATCATTCTATGCAAAGACAGACAGCACCAAATCTGAGTTGAGTACACCTTGAAAGTGATCCTTTAGTTAAGGACATGTTGAAAAACAGAATGGGATTAACAATGTTTTTGACAGAATGAGTATCATTCATGTGTTTGTTGTAAAGATTAAGTTTGTCGCTTTGCAAAAAACATACAATCTCAACAAACAAACAAAAGAGCAGGCAGTAAGCTTTACACGGCCAACAGTTTTAGTGTATTTGATAAATTCCGCACTAATTTTTACAAATGATAATATAAAGTATCTCAAAAAATCTCAGAGATCATTGTAGAGGCTGTTTGAGTTCTTTTTTTCTGGACTGCAGACAGCCATACAATTATGGATGTTGCAGATATTAATGCTGCTGTGTGGATAAACCTATGCAACATTCTTGAATTACTTGTAAATATTGTTTATACCCTTTTGTAGAAAGTTGTCTTAGTCTGTTAATGCTATTTGTAAATATTTATTACAACATTTTATACCCATCCTTGGGCTATATCTTAAAAAGAAGAGATTTTATCTCTTTAAGACTTCATGTGGTTAACATAAAATAAAACTGTAAATTATTCAAAGTACTGAGAAGTAGTCTTGAATAACTGATGTACCTGTGTCCATCCCTGTGAGTGTTCACACCCACTGATGGGGCTGATTTGGGAGAAGAGTTATGAAGGCATTTTAAAGGGAGAGGTTTTACCACACTTGTCTCAGCCACAGCGGTGGAGCTTTTACCTTAACTCATGAGCTCAGTTGCAGTGGAACAGAGAAATAATTAAGCATGGGACTGAGGATTGACTGCTGGGAGGTCAAAGAGCTGATGAACCGTCAGCGCACCGTCTGGATTGCTTCCTAACCCTTGAACCTAAATCTGAGTGTCCTTAAGAGTAGCCAAACATCTGCATGCTTGGCAGCATATGCTGAAATAAAAAAGAACATATAAAGAAGACAAGAGTTGCTGCTTATTACAGGTCACTTTTTGTTCTGAGTATACAAGTATATCACAAGGATCACACTGGTTCGCTAAAACAGATTCAAAGCATTAAGATGTCGCAATTTTTCAGTAGTCGCGCTGTATCAGAATGTCTGTAAGAGTTGAAAAAAAACACCAGGTGCTGGTTTCCTTGTTTCTTCTTTCAACTACAAGGGTGAGATTAAATTAGATAAAAGTGGTAATTGCTTATCTGAGTCATATTGATCACTGTGTGGATGATTACTGTCAACAGTTTTTTGTCCAGGAGTGACTGTAGCTCAGGAAGTGGGGCGGGGGTTTCCACCGACGTCTTGGGTGAAATATTGAACCCCAGTACTGAAGAATCAATATATACATTTTCTATAAACAGCAGAACCCAGTCCAATAATTAAAATCCACTCTCCATGCAGCAAGATGTGGCATTGGAAAGTGACATTAATTACCAGTTAACCATTTCTGTCAAGTAAGCTTCTCAAATCCGAAAATTTGTATCTTTTGACAGGAGCACAGCAGAGAGACGGTTTAACATGTTTTACATATCTGCTTTGCTAAAAGTGTCATTTAATTGCTAGCCTTCCTTCCGCCTGGCCAACCTTTCCCAAAGCCACAACAATAGCAATAACTCAGAAAGCACATTAACACACTTAGATTACAGGTTATGTAATCAAAGTAAGTGATTTTTCTAACTGGGCACATGTCACATTTTGCTGCCGTCAGCTACATTGAAAATGCAGGTTTGATTCAAATTCATGCAGGGGGGGTTCTGGTCTGATTCTGCATCAGCCCATAGAAGGAGAGAAACTGAGTCATATTAAACAGGTCAAGTATGCCCTGTTAATCTAGCCACAGCCACCATAAGAGCTCCAGATCGGATACAGTTTATCTGTGTCATTGTTCTTGTATTTGGAGGTTGTAACTGTATCTCATGTGGCACACTCTATAAAACACACATACATTTCCTTAACTTAATGTTGAGACTCTGTCGGTTCAGGATAAATTGTGTGAACTTGTTGTAATACTGTAGTCGTAATGCATAAATGTCATTATATTAATTTGAAAAAATGTCAGATCTCATATGTTTGTTTGTTATCACTCAAATAAGGTGACAAAATTAACATGGAACAACTTAATCGATTTAAAACCAAAGTTGGGTGGTAAGGAGGACAAAACAAAGATCAGTGGGACATTTTTGAACCAGGGCTTTTATAGCAGGTCAGTCCGACTGTGTTTTACTGCAGTCAAATAGAAACTGAATATCTTTACAGAAAATCCTGCTGGTGAAAATATCTATATCCACGTATATTCTGGCTTTATTTGCTGATACTGTGCCAGGCATTACTCGCAGATAGCAGCTTTGTGGGGACACTGTCAAACTGATGCAATCCTTAAATCAGAATGAAAATAACATTACATCATCATTACAGAATGCAGTTGGAAGAGGGAAAAATCCTTTTGCTTCCAAACAACCGAATGCGGCACCATGTGTGCTTACTTCATAACCCGAGTTCAAATGTTTCTTTTGTCTTGTCATGGAAGTTTCACTTTCCAGTACAAAAAAAAAAAAAAAAAAAAAAAACTTTGCCCAACCAATCAACTCAGAGAGAGCAACTTGAGAAACTTTTTTGGCAAAATTATCTGAATAAACGGCAATACAGCTTCTGACTGCATTATACAGTCAGTACCAGCAGTTAGATTGATGGATGTTTTGTTTTTTGTGAAGCTACTCTGTCCATGGTCAAGAATGAGCTTTCACTTCTTAATGAAAACATGTTGAGAAGTTAGACAGCTAAAGGATATTAGTGCAGACATTTAAATAGCAGTGAAATGAAAAAGGATATGTATAAAATGTGAGAGTGTATGTACTTGAGGTTTACACAACAGAACACAAATAGTGTTTTGTGCTGATTAAATATACAATAAGTGCATTTGAGAAAGTGAAGTGGAGTTTGAAGCAGTTCATCTAAACTCTGAATTCCACTGCAACTGAACTAACTCTGCTGATGAGAACTACTAAATACAGTCCAAAGTTTCAAATCTGCAAATGGACCTCGAGTAGGTTTTGAAAGCCACTTTTTCGAAGTTAAAAAGAAACTTCCAACCTCAACAGTTAAGTTAACAAAAATCCATCTTATATTACAAAGTATTGGCTTGGAGCTGCTGATATGATCCGCCACCTCTTCAAAGGCACTCGCGCTCGTTTTGTCTAACAATGCAGAAAGGAGATGTCCTACAGCAGAACATTTGCTGGTATAAATAAAACATATTTAATATTTTACCTCTGATTTCATTTATCTTAAATTGACTTATTTCAAGCCTCGCGCGTAATTACGCACATTATGAAGTCAGCCAAGCCCTCTTCCTTATCTATCATGTTGAACTGACCTGACGTGCCTGTATGGCTGCAGTAGTTGACCTTTCGGACGCGTCTGTGCGGACACACCGACCACCCAAAGCAGCAAGCTGAAGCTGAGCAGCACCACATCCGTATGCATAGTGTCCAGCGTCCCGGCCCGCTCGCAAAGCCTCAAAACTGCACGCTACTCCCGCAACTTTTCCCGCACAGGTTGCACATATTCCTCGCGCCGCAAACATAGAGAGAATCTATACATGTGATACCACGGTATTTAATCTCACAGATGAGGGGGGGAAGCAATTACGCTCGAACCTACAAATCCTCCGCGTCAGATGGCTCGGATTTGCACTCCGTGCGCTCGGTGCAGACTGAGCTCGAATCGACGGCACGTTTTTTTTTTCCTGCCCGGTAAAAGCAGAGTCCCACACCTCCACATGGACAGGTAAGGGCGGACAGCCGCACAGGTCAGCGGAACGACTAAACCCATCTGAACTGCAAACCCAATCTCACATCCTCTGCTGGATGATGAACTACATTACAAATTATTTCACACAGGTGTTTCAAATAATAGATCATTTAGAACGTGGACTATGCGCCAATGACCAGTCTGGTGAATCTCACAGTAGGAGTGACGTTGACAGTGTTGGCCACGAGGGTACATAATCTAAAGCACTTCATGGGATACTGATTTGAAAAGCACATTACCAATAACCAATATGCATAGGTTTGATTTGGTTATGCAACAGCCTCTTAATCTAGTTTCCATGTACACTATTGTATTAACCTCAGCTGTGTTATTGTCAGAGGCCGAGAGCTGCATGTCACAGGGTCTGTTTACATCCTTTTTTCTGCAATGGTGGAATTATTGCAGGAGAGACGTTCCGACTTTGAGTCCCTATTTTTAGTCAAATTTAAAACTCTCCCCCTCATTTCCCACGCTGCAATGAAATAGCATTTCTCCATCAGACCCATCGTGCCTGGTAAAAACTGGTCTTTTAAACTCCCACACGCAGTTAGTAACAGACCTTCTCAAAGAAACCTGTAGCCTCGAGCACCATGATAACACATTTTTCAGAAATGGTGGATTTTCTTTAACAGTCGTGTTTCACATCAAGACTCCACATTTGTTCTCCTACATTCATCATTTATTGCTGTTTGTTCTGCTTTAGTATCTACTGAGTTTACTGAGGGAGCTTTTGGTTATTATTGGATGCTATAGTCTGGACAGTGTTTATGTCCTGTAGGGACTGTAGAATTTGATGAGCTGTGCTTTGTTGTAAGATATGCTCTCTATAGGATTATCCATAGGAAAGCCAAGCTTTCATTTTCCTTTGCTGCCTAAGATTATGTCTGATCCTTTGTGATTATGTTTGACAGCACTTTTGATAGATTTTCAAATAACAACATGACAACAGTAAATGTGGAGCAGGACAGCAGGACTGTCATCTGTGTCTGTGGCTCAGGGAGAAGCTGTCTGTGGTAAAACAGCGAGGCCTGGATTTGTTCACATCAGCTTTATAGATGTATCGGAACATACTCATTGACCTGACCACTACTTCCACCACAATACTAACCACACCTCTGGAAATGAAATGTGCCAGGACTGCAGGAGTAGTGTTAGATCAACTTCTCAAGAGACTTCCTGATTCTGAGAGATTCAGCAGTCGTTAAAACATGCAAGGTTTGTCCTGAGGGTGGCACTACAGGAAAGGAAATTAGTTAGTGCATGAGGTGGCTATTTGTAGAGCATATGATGTCGGCTTTGTGTGAGAACTGCACTCCTTTGCTTCAGAGACCTGGCTGTGGTGTCTGGGTCTGTATGTTGTCTCGGTTTTCCTCATAAGATCCATTAATCTGGCTGTATTAGTTATAGGGCCAAATGACAATGAGCTAATGTCGTGTTTTGGTCTTTCACTCTGAAGTTTTTCTGTGTGACACTGACACGAGAGAACATGCCATCCATGCACAGAAGGACCCTACCCCAACCCCGTCTCAACCCCATCCCACTCCCAGCCAGATCTCAAACCCAGGACCTTCTTGCTGTGAAGCAGCAGTGCTAACCGCACTGAAAATCCATGTTCTAAAAGGATTTATTCTAGCATATGTCACTCATGTGTATTTTCACTTCTGTTTGACCTACCTTTGCTTTTTTTTCTGTGCATTGCTGCCTCCAATGCCTGTTTCTGTCTACAACCTCCAGCAACCTCTTAGTCTCCACCAGCTTGTGCCGTAATCCCCAAGCCTCACTCTACTGCCTTTTCCTGACTGGCATCTCTGCCACATGCTCATTAGATGCTCCAGCCTCAGCGTTTTCCAGGAACAACAACCTCAAACTCTCTCCCCTGAAATTATTAAAAAAATTATTTTATTCCTTTGCCCCATCTTGGTGTCTGCTTTTGGGTCCTGAGCAAACATTAATTCACCACAGGTTGATTAGTTATTTACTTTTTGTAATCTGATCCCATAATCCTGATTATATGTAATCTGTTACTACCAAATGTGAAGGAAAAATTTGATCAAAGATAAACTGGGGGAAATGAGGGGGTCAGGAGACAGTAAATGTTTTATGCAGAGACATTTTTTGCAGATCGCAACGTTGAGAAAATCAGTACTAGCAACATCCACAAGCAAACATGAGTATTGCCACCACCAATCTGAGATCGTCCTGAGTGTAAGATGTATTTAAATCTTTGTGTGCTCACATGTCTTCAGTTCTACACTACATATCCAAATAAGGACAAGCTGTACACTTTCAGGATCTTACTGGGTAGCAGAACACAAACATTTCTACCTAACTTCCGTTGAGTTTCATCCTAGTGGAGGTGACAGTATCTCCTACCAGAGGTCGGTGTCTATCTCTGAATGTCTGTTAGTGCCATGAGCTATCCTCTTGTCTACTTAATATCAGGAAAATTGAGCCCTCAACCTTGGTTGCTATGCCGAGGGCAAATGGGGAAAGTCTGCACAAATAACTGCAAGACACAACATTGATTAAAACAAAAGAACTGTGTGACCTAGGCATCAACTTTGCTCCACCTAAAGGCAAAGAAGTACAGTGGCAGACAGAGAGGTAACAAAGCCCAGAGGGTCAGAGAAATTCCTGCACACCAAACATGCTCGTTTTCTGGTAGGCCGGGCGAATAATAATATAATTTGCATAGTAATCTGAAATTGCACTGAATATGGAAATGGCAAGAACTTTATTTTTATGTAACCTGTGTGTAACTTGGCTTTTGCAGAAAAAGACTGTCGCAAGGAGTGGACCATGGGTATTCAACTACAAGCAGTAGTTGAATATCCGCTGTGGTCTTGACAGGTTATTTAGGGCTTCATAATGTGATGCTGCAGAAGGAAGGCCTCATCCCCTACAAACACATGGGGTATCTTACCGAGCAGAGGAGCTCCGGGAAGACATCTGTCAGGTGGAATTGAAAGTGTGCAGGTCTGAAGGGCTCTTCCGATAGCTGACACCCTCAGGGTCCCGCCATCACTCCCCGTCATGACATTTATAGCACCAATGCAGTGAGGAAACTGCCATTGCTCCTCAAACTGCTGTGCGATGGCCCTCTATTTCATTCCTCCTCTTTTGGCGTTGACATGTAGCTACCTTTTCACTAAGACATCTCAATTCTTATCTGCAACATCTGGCATTTTGATTAAATGTTGATGTTTGATACGTATAACCCATCATATAAGATCTAATTAATTCTCTAAGCAAGCTCGAAGTTGTGCAGATGTTTGCCGTGTTTTGTACCTTTTTTTTTTTCTGGTTGGGAAAACAGGATTACAAAATACTCAGAAGTTACTCAATACATATTTTAAAAATATTAAAACTGCTCCCACTTAGCCTACATGTTTGTAAGGAGACCTACCGGAAGTTCATTTATCCATGTGAATTATCTGATATGCCTGCAGGACTCATCTCCTGTAATTTTTCAGTTTTTCAGAATTTGCCTTGCTCCCTTCATCCTGAAAAGGCAATTTTACTGTACAATGCATGTCGCACATCCCTCAAAAACGTTGCAAAACTCAAAACTCATCAGAATACAAATGTGCTTGAACCTCAAAGAAATCACTAAATTAAAGACAAAGTAGATCTCATGCTGAAATACAGTTTAATGTGCAGTGCATGTAGGAGTTCACTACTGCGTCGCCAAATACAAACCTCACTTTATCATAATGTAAAAGTTATGTACGCTCAAAGTCAATGCCAAGGTGAATATGAAGGTTTTTATTGTGTGTGTGTGTGCTTTCTTTGTGTGTGTGTGTGTGTGTGTGTGTGACTGAGAAAGCCAGAGAGGGAGGAGGGGGACAAGACAGTCAACAATGCATTTTGGTCAATTAGAGGCCACACATACATAATATACAGAGTATGATACTGACACAAGGTCTTATTATGCAATATTTGATCTCTTCAGCCAGCACAAAAAAATCTAATTTCTTTATTTAATCATGCGTTTTATCGTTGAGGAGACGTGTTCGCAGCGCTACAGATGAGAAGTATAATGGGTAGGAAAACATGCACCTCCTTCTACTCAAATAAAAATGTTAATGTGGCACTCTAACTTTGGAGTTTAGTTTAGTTAGTTTATTTATTTGTACTATACATTAAAGCCTTTGGGTACTTTCTTCATTGTTATGATTGTTATTATAATTTTAATTATTATTATTATTATTCCTATTGTACCAAATTAGAATACTCTACTAAATCTAAACCTAACCCCCCACCCACACACAGTGGCTGACAGAGCCTCCCCAGTTGTAGCAAATCCCATTTTAAGCCCTATATGTATTGCCTGTCTCCACCTCCCTGTGTGTGGTCTCTCTTAATTAGAAATTTAAACATGCTGCTTCTGACCAAACCATTAATATCAGTAAACCTTCTCCCCACTGCTCCAAGTCTATATCTGCAAACCTGTGTGTGTATAATTAATACATGAATTAATAAGGGAACCAATAGGAAAAATCTGACGATGCTGAACTAATGATGTCTGAGTTTAGTCTGTCCTTTTTTGCATGATATCTATTAGACCAGCAGAGGGCAGCAAAAGCTGAATATTGACCATGTCGTAAAGTCATGATACTGAGAGTGAGAGTGTGACACCTTTAAAAAAAAATAAACATGCATTTTAAATAAAGAAAAATCATGCCGGCAATAAAAAGTCCTATTTCCATATAAATAAATAAATATTAATGCGTTTTATTTATAAGGCAGAAATAAACTGTGTTTGTCAGCTTTAAGTAAAAACTATGCTACAAATCTCACAGCACAAAAAAACATTATTATTTTCATAAACTGTGTGGTACTTTCTCCTAGCAACCAACAGTTGTTTTTTTTTTTTCCCTGCCACACATGCACTAACACACGCACACACAAACATGCTTATGCATAAACACAAGCAGAATTAATCAGGATTTGGTTGGTGGAAGATTGCTGCTCCTGATGGAGAGCCAACCTCATGACATTACATAAACCTTTTTTTTTTCCCGTCTCTCTTCATTAGAGGTTAATCTATGCACACACCAACTGTCAGCTGATCCTATGGTCCAGACGTGTCAAATTCAGACACCATCATTCTCTAAGCTGCGTTGCATGAAATGCAGTTAAAGTTGATGTTCATAATTTTAGCAGTTTGACAGATAAAATGCTGGTGGACAGGAGCTAAAAGTGGACTTCATTGTAAATGTGATGCATTAAATTAAAGGATGAGTAAGTAAATACAAGTTAGTTTGACAGCAACATTTAAGGGTTTTTCACTTTTCTTCCTTTTATTTTGGCCAAAGGCTTGCTGATTTCAAATTGTTACACTGCTTTTATGCCCAAAAACACAAATGTTCAGTATTCAAACTATAATTTCATCCTTGGCAGAATGGAGAAGCCAGAAGCAGCTTTTGGACTGTCATGATACATTAACGTTCTATTCACTATCTGTTTTTTAAAGTGTTTTTGTATCTTACTCGTTTATTCTATTCTCACACAGAAATAAACAAGAGTAACTGAGTATACCAAAGTTTAATGTGTCATTCCCTGCCCTTCTAAGGAATCCATTCAATCAGTCTTTGTTTTTTGCAAAGCAAGGCTCACTTCGACAAATCTGTGTGTTTGCATGCTTCTTGTGGCAGGCCAAACCTCCATTATTATTTAATTGTGAACCTGGTGTGACTCTCTTGAACTTTAAAACAATAACATCTTCAACTGCACTAGCTACTTGTTGATGATTGGCTCATTGGTCTATGGGAATCCCCACCCAATTACCCTCTTTTGCACTCCTTTCAAAACACAGCGATAGTCAGATGAGCCATGTATTTATGTCATTTCTTATTTGTTTAAGACACATTTGACTTTCTGCTTTTTTCATCGACACCCATCTGGTTTGTCGCTGTAAGTCATTGCAGTTGATATTGCGTAAACCCACAGAGAAAAATTGCACAGGGTTGCAGCGTTAAGCATGCTGGAGCCCTGGATGAACTTCTGACGATGTTAAACTATCCCACTAAGGCAGGTTTGCAAACTGTTTAAAGCAGGAGCCACCTACTAAACAGGGAGACTGCAGGATACCCCAAGATTTTAAACAAGAGTTTCCTTAATAAAATGCTGTTGTATAAAATAAAATGACCACATGTAATATAAATAGCATACTTTACATAAAATTATCCGTGTAGTGCTCTCGGGCTTTTCAGCCCCTTGTCAGTTAATGTGTTGGTTTTACCACAGAATACTGTTCTGATTCGGTGTGATTGTTCTCACCTGTGTTGGCTCCAGCTTTAGAAAGCGGCTGATTTCAGCAAGAAAAAACAAAAAACAATCAAACTGTTTTTTGACTATCTTATGGAACTATATTGCATGTTAGTATCTTACTGAATTGGCAATTTAAACAGACAGCTTCGAACTGTGGAATGATCCCGGCCAAATCATTTCAGATCAGATTTCCCTTCCCTCCATTGCTCTAGTGTCCAGTGATTTAGCTCATAAGGCCAGTGATATGTGTGTAATCTTCTGGATAATGTACATAATATGGGGATGTATTCATGAACTTGCACTTAAGTCCGTGCACATCACAATTTACAAAAAAAAAACAAGGAAACCTCCCATTTGATATTTTATAGTTTCACTGTCTAGAAAACAAGAAGTAATAAAAAGATAAAGAAAACTGTTGATATTGGGCATCAACTCAGGATTTTGAAAATGTTTTTTTATTATTTATTATTGCAAGTTGTCCCTAATAATGTGACATTAAAAAAATGAAATTACAAATATGAAGCTCAGAAGTCACCTTGATGCGTTGGATCAAAAAGGGCATATGTCGAAAGCATTCCCACATTAGCGTGAGATGGATTCGGGGTGAGTGAGCGCTGTAGCGTTGCTACACAAGCCTACTGTTTGGTTGTGACATTGAGATGACTCATTTGCTTCTGTGTTATGGTCACTGCAGGTCTTCACACAAGGCAAGGTCAACACAAACTGGGGGGTAATACTCCTCTGCCCTGCTTAGGTCTCCTCGAGCAAGACTGGTGTGTCTGCGCACGTTATAACATACTAACTGACATAGTATTAGACTTTACAGGGTTCCAGTGCCTTCCCATATACAACCACTTGTCATATGACCAAAGTTCAACACTCAGGTCATGTCATGGCAACTGAACCATCGCTATCACACATAACTGACCATACTGAAGGAAGAGAGTTTGAAAGCTCTGAAAGAAGCTTGTGGGAGAACCTTTGTTAAGATTAGTTGCCACACTACTATTTACAAGTCAAAAGATAACTTTCTTCATTCAGGGAATATTTGTGCTTTAACAGCACACTTAAATGATCAGAACAAAAAAACTTGGTTTAAAATGATTTAATACTTTTGTTTTGTTTTCCAAGATGTCAACAACTTCTTTATTTTTTATGAGCATTCCATTGTGGGCGAGACTTCTTTCCTGTAATATTGCAACATTTTCCTCACAAAATTATGATTAGATGTTAAAACATTTGGACTTTTTGACATTACTTTGTTCTCAAAACATATGATTATAATATTATAAAATCTCACTGTTTTTTTGGGTGGCTGGACAGCAGCAAAGCTCGGTTAGCTGTATAAATACTTTGTAACAATCTGACACAATTCTGGAAAATATATCGATTTTTAAAAAAATAACTTTTTTAAGCTGTCCTCTTACTTCTGAGGCAATTTATTTGTCTTACTACTGCTTTATAAATCAAGATGTATTGCAACATAGACAACCAGTAGGGAACCAGTTTTTCTCCCATATCTCCAAACTTGGCTCAATGGATGCACATCATGCAGCAAAAGCACAGCCCTACTGGTAGAGGGCAAAGGTCACTGGTCTTTATGACATGTGCATGACTCCTGTGGGTTTTGACATTGCAGCAGTGTATTTTTAACGCTCTTGGCATCTGTATATGACAAGAGCAATCGACTGCAAGGGTTGATGTGCAGGGGCACACATGCAGAATAACTGGATGGCACTTGATGTAGCGCGACATGGGCCAGTGGTCAAGCGTCCCTTGATGCTTTGCAATATGATCTGGAGTTCTAATTTTGCACAGTGGTTTGTTTGCCCCTGATCAATTTCAGATGTACATACATAAACAATTTGCCCAGTTTTTTATGGGTAAAATTTGCCTGACAGGTCCCACTGTTTTCTACTATTGCCATCCGCCCCCCCATATCCTCCCTCCTCCTTTTTCTACCCATATTTCTTTGATTTTCTCTCATACAAACACATAAATGTACTTCTTTAGCCACAAATGTATTATCTACAAACACACTCTCTTCTTCATGTACACAAAATAGAAAAAAAGTGTCACCACTACCATTATTCTCCTATGTATTTGATGTAAACCTCCGATTGTCAACATTGTGAATGCAACTGATGTTGTCTGTTTTACACTAATAATACGATTTCTTATTTTTGTCATTTTCCTTTACTTTTTAAGATTTTAAATGTTAATTTGCCATTTGTTTGTCTCATTGACTTTTCATTGTCTGATTCACTGGTTTAGTCCAGTGGTTCTTACACTGTAGGTTTGCCCTCACAAGTGGGCATGGAGCAAATAGAAGTATTAAAAAGCAGCTTGTAATTGATATTTTAAAATGTTAGCTTTGTAGTATTCGGACCCTGAGGGAGCTTAAGAGATGGCTATTCTACAGTTGTATGCACTAAATGGAGGCGGTAGCACTGATGCCACTTTCACTAGGGGGAGTTTAACCTGAGGATGTGCCCATGTCTTTATGTAAGTGTAGGTTTGTGTTAAAAAGTGAAACTGGTAAGTGAAATTGATAAATTGGACTGTGTCTGTGAAATCAAATTTCAGGCAGCCCATATGGATTGCAAAGGTTTTAGTCGTGGTTGAACTGAGGATAGGTCCCGTATCAGATACAGAGATAGGGAGACTGAATTGCTGGGACCTATGGTTGGGGATAGTTCATGTGTAATGTTTTTTAAGAATGTCTTTTTGAAAGTGGCAGATCCGGGTGGCAATAAGATAGTAGGTTTTTTTTTTGTTTTTCATTTGAAATGTAATTCATACAGGTGTTATTGCCTGTAAGTCCCAGTTTGCGTAATAAATTTTGTATTAAATATGTTGCCATTTGGTGCTATGGGGCATTACAATTAGGGAGTTAATACTGAGGGTAACAAATAAATATTTTTCCTAGTCTTGGATCAATTATTGGAGATTGCTGTCTATTTAACTTGACGCTTGTGCTTTTCGAAGGGTGTTTTTTTTCTGTGTGTCTGTGAGTCTGATTTTAACAAACAATGGGGAAATTGAAAACGTTGTCTGGCATGTTAATCTTTCTTTTTCAGTCTCAAACATTGTGATATGTATTTGTGTCTCTGTCATTCTGTTCTGCTCTTTTACTTTTTCTTAGACAAATAAATTATAAAAAACAGCAAAGTTTTTTTTTCTCTGAATAATAACTTGAATAGTAATTTTAGATCCCTGTGAAGGTGAACTTATCCAATGACTCATCAGAAAAAACTAAAAAAATGAAGAAGAATACATAAGCAATAAAAAAATTTAAAATTAAATTTATATTCAATTTACAAAAAAAAATTAATACAACATGTTCATATTATACCTGTCTAGTTGCTCCTGCCTCAGCTTTTTTATATAAATTGGTTCAAACTTCATTAACACTTGCAAGGCAAAGTCAAGGACAGATCAAGATCAAAGTAACTTCATTAACCTCTATAAGGCTTTCAAAGCATTTGTAGAATCTCTGTGAAATCTCTGTAAAATAACCTGCTCTCTGAGTCCTGGATTTCTGTGTATTGCTTCATCCCCGAACCTGACATTTGCCTGACAATCCTGCCTTTGAATAGCTTTTGCATTAATGTTAAGGGGAAAAGGGGAAGTGAGGAAAAAAGTTTGTTTTTGGCATATTTAAATTCTGAGTTTTAAAATGTTTGTTATCAGGAAGAGGGACACGGGACAGTTGCAGTTAGGTCTAAACATGAAGATGAAGCAATAGCGGGAAATCACATACAGTATGAGTATTTTACCTGGTGGAATTGACGGTGCTTCAGAAAGTTGTCAGCAGAGTCTCATGATGGAGTGGTGTATAAATAACCTGAGAGATGTCAAATCTCCATCAAAGGCACACTGAGCAGGATTACTGTGACTGTCTGCACTTTCACTCAGTGAAAATAACATGCAGGGAACATTAAACAAAAACTCCTTTTGCTCCTCTTCCCCTGACAGTTCCTGGTTATGTACCAGCTTTCCTCAGTGCTCAGAAACATAAAGTTTAAAAAGAAAAAAATATGGTTTATGAGTTTAAATGTGTGTGGAATATGGCACCAGTTCTTCCATTTTATCTATTTTTGATCTGCAGCTATGGCCTACATTATCAAAATATACACACGATCTATGCATGAAGTCAATGTCAAGTTCGAGAGAAGCAATCACAGGGGTATGTGTTCGGTTATCATCTTAAAAAAAGGGCCACATAAGCCACATCAACCGAAATGAATTCAAGTTTGCTAACACATTAGCATTGTTTTAAAAACAACTCAAAAAACATTTAATTTCATGTAAAATTTGGTAACTTTGTTCACTAACATTAGTTTAATAATGCTCCCAAGGTCATGTGGTAACAGACATATCTTAAGAAGCGGTGAACCTTGCCCTTGTGAAAGACTTAGCGCTGTGAGGATGCCTCATTCATATACCATTTCATGGCACTACCACCTGTTGCCAATGAATCACCTGCAGAATGTCCCAAACATATGTTTTGGATCATTCTTCAACTATCTAAGGCCGTGTCAAAATTTATTTTAAACCTGTTGCTGGCATCAATCTCAGAATATATTGTCTTTGTACTGTTTTGAACTGAGTATATGTCCCAAAAAAAAATTAAGTTATAGCATTCACTTTATGTTCTAAACAGATTCACAGATTTTTTTTAAATTAAGGATTTTACATGACTTTACTCAGTTTAATGGTTTTGAAATGATCTTAACTTGATGCTAAAATGATGAGTTAAGTTATATAGACACTTCCTGAAAATGACATATTTGTATATCAAGGGGTTGAATGAACAATTAGATGTCTAATAAAATTGCTTTTTTTAAATTAATAATTTAAAGGAATCATATCAAGTATGCTAAATGAATTTTGACAGGATTTCTAACTTTCAAAACTATGGAATACAACCTAATAAAGCTTTGATATAAGTCACGACTTAAAAATGTGAGTTATCATGCCTGATTTACTTTTATTTAAACAGAAAACCACTCGTGTTTCTTGTCTTATTTTTTTTTTCAAAGATACAAAAAAAACATACAAACGCCAACTTTACAGGTCACAAAAATTTCGTGACTTGAAAGAATGTGTCTTTAGTCTGAAACGGTCTGAAAAGGTCACGAGGCACTGTGATGCATTTCAAACTGCAAATAAAATTAGGCTTTTTTTTTAAAAAAAAAAAGGGTCTACAATGTTTCGCCATCAGAAATGTGTTTACCTATTATGTGGAATATGCAGCAAGTAAAAATTGTAAAAATTCCAATCAATTTGTTTTCGTGGTAAAATTGCTAAGCGCAAAAAAATAATATAATCACTGCTATTTAAATTACAAAATTGATCACTCGACAGTAATTGAATATTACAATGAGGCATTTAGATTCTTTTATAATATACCGCCTTGTCGTTATATATATTTTTTCGATGGAGAAATTAACCACAAACATTGCAGCTACCCTGATAAGTTTCTTGCCAAAATGCGCCTGCGCAGCTAGTCAGTCACTTCCTGTTTACGTTTCCGCACATGACGTCACACTGAGAACGTTCAACAAATAATTTCAAGCCGAAACAGAAAATAACTTAAGAAAAAAACTCTTAAAATTACTTGTCACGGTTGGTTTTCCGATATTTTTTTATTTTAACTACATGCCGAAGCACCGGGGAGTGTGAACGACCCACGGTCTTAGCTGTTCTGCTCATATTTAAGAACCGAAGCAAGCTTTCGGTGCTGCTAAGTATAGCTAACGATAAGTGGGTATCAAGCTAACTGGTAGCTAGCTAGTGAGTTAGAAAGAAAAATTCAACAGCACTTCATCGCTAATCTGAGTGTTTAAAGGACTGTCAGTATGGAGAGTAAATATAATCTCAAGAGTCCAGGTAAGCTCCCTCCAAAATGTTCTTTTTCTGTTGTTCTGCAGCTGTTATCGAGTTTGCTAACATGATAGACAGATATGTAAACCATAACTTCATTAGAGACACTTTCAGCGTTAACATTGACAAATTGGTAACAAATTTATAGAATTTGCATAACTATACCACGTAAGCCGACATTTAAAATACTTAATTTCTTAGTGTCAGATGTAATAACTGGCTTCATTATTAGTGAACTCCATATGGTAATACTTTGTTCCATTTCTGTATTTATAGCAAATACACTTATATTCGTTCAGTTTGCAGAGGAACTGCGTTGACAGAACTCGTTTCCTGAGCTAAAATGTGTTGCGTTTGGTTGTGTGACGTTACACTTTGTCAAGGACACGTCTGCGTTTGTTGTCACAGTTATGGACTATTTGACAGATTTTGGTTAGTTTCAGTTAAAACAGCAAAAATAGGTACATACATATATGTATATATTTTACGCAGTAGATTATCGAGGCGGTGTTCAGCATGGGAAACAGGAGTTTTTCAATGACCCATAAACAAATGGGTTATTTCCCTAGCAACGAATGAGTCATAGGCAGTATCAAAATCTCCCAACTTTCCAGACAGGAGGAGAAATAGTAGAGAAGGTTCATTGAAAGTATATGATGTTCACATGCATGCATGGCAAAATTCTACCCTTGACTTCTGCCCATGACAACATCATGACCAGGTTTTTAAGGAACCAAATATGCTTACTAGAATATTAGAAACTAGAAATGTTTCTGCGTCATGTAAACAACCCTCTCAGGTTTCTAAAAATTATTTTTGAGGTTCTCAGATGTATCGTCAACTTACGTTTACATGTTCAAGGTGTCTACTTGTGAGAAAATTACCGATGCAGCCAGTCTGTGTTCCAAGCTTATATTGCACAGTAAAGTTAACATAAATTAATTTTGTGAGGGGTTTTCACACACACTGTGTTAACTAGGTGTGTGTTCCTTTGTTTTGTTTGCTTGTTTGTTTGTTTTGTACATTTAAATATCTTGATCATCTTTGATTTTTTTTTTCAGTGTTTAACTGACCTGCCTGTAATTGTGAGTTAATTGAGTCTTTGCACCTGACGAAGAACCAGAAGACAAACTTGGTGTGTCCCACAAGTTTGAATATCCAATTAGCTTTTCCCCTTTCATATTTTTGAAGAAGGGGTGGGAATCTCTAGAAACCTCACAATTTAATTTTATCCCTACTTAAAAGGATACAACATGATGATAAAAACAATCATGGATGCATCTTGATGCCTTGATGCACCAACATTTTTTGATTTCTGATTTTAAATTGTGTAAGGGAATATTTTTTAGTAAACAGCATTAGTTACTGAATCCAACATTTTAAAGTATCTTACAGTCTCCTGTCTGTATGTGAATACTTAACTGAGCATGCTTTGGAGCGCACTACTGTGTTATTAAGATTATTTACCCAACATTGGAGCCCAACCTCTCTGCTGCCCCATATAACTCTGGGCAAAGCCCTGTAGTGGGTGCATGGTTTTTGAGGTGAAACAGACTAAGCATGGAGTGATTTTCTTCATCTTAGAGTTGGTTTAAGTTGTTAAATGCTTAGTTAAATGCTTAAATGTTCAGTGTGTGTGGGTCAGTGTGCAGTGGTTGTTGCTTTTATTCACTACTTCTCTCTGTTAATGATGATCTCTCAGTAATGGTGTGAAAGTGTTGATAATAACTTTTTCTGACATTTCAATCCCAAATGCAGCCGTTTAAACATTATCTTGAAATACCTCTTTTTATGCAACAAAGTAAGAATAGACGGCTCCTTTTGTTCCTATACCTAACTGCAGACCTAACCTGCTTAGGTCCAGGTCATATTCAAAGTTCAGAAACATTGATCTGGCCAAAAACTAAAATTATTTTATTATCTCCTCAATGATAGAGCAGTATGAAAGCCAAATACAGATCTTGAGCATATTGTTTTAATCTACTGCAGTTTGAGTTTAAGAGCTCAAGGATGTACATTTGTCATGTTAGAAATAATCTTGAGGCATTTAGATAAGTAAATAAATAAACTTTTTTCCAAACTACACGATAATTTTCAGTGAGTATTTCTGCCTTGCTTTATTTGCATAATTTAAAAAAAAAAATGTGCCTTAACATTTTTTAAAGCATTCTATATAGGCAAAAATATGATTGTTCCATATTGTGTAGTAGTATAGTCAAGTGTGTCACAAGAGCCCCTTTTATGGGAATTACGCACAGAGCCTGAGAAAGAGCGCCTGGGTAAACAAAGAAGGTTGATAACGACTGTGGTGTTGTCTCTGACTAGGGTTTTAGGTTTTGTCAGGCCAATTCAAACATAGGAAACAAACTTGCACAGTGTGTGACAGATTTAATAAAAACTGAGAACTCAA